>JAODXP020003414.1:0-33736 GCA_027497455.2 Sardinella longiceps
AAAATGAGGAAAATACTTATCGACATCTTTCTCGGAGAAGGGTGGTACCATCCTGACATACTTGCTAATGTCTAGTGGAGTGGCACCAGATGGTAAAGGCGGCCTAGACTCAAAGGAAGGAGAAGGAACTGGAAGGCCTTTGGCAGCAAGCTCCAATTCAAGCTTACGAAGCTCAAACTGCCGTTGCTGCTCTTCCCGCTCCATATCCAATTTTTCTAACGCTATTTCCATGTCAAAACGTTTTTCCTGCACTGCCATTTCTCGAAAACGAACCTCCTTATCAGACATGGGAGTGAGGGGAACTGAAAGACTAGCTTGACTCCCTGGCATTTCAGCCAGTACCCCACACTCTGTCAAATAACTAGTAATAGCATTAACCAAAGAAGGTTTAGATCTTTTAAGCTGAGCAGTAAGCGTCATTTTATAATGTTCTGCTATATGCACAAGTTGTTCCTTGCTGTAGTGTGACAATAACACCACAGAGGGTGAAGCAATAAACTCCTCAACTACACTGGACATGACTAAATGTGTTTTTATTCCACTACACAAGAATCAACAAGAAAATGCAAACCACTGTTGCTAAACTTCCGCACAAAAAAAAAAAATTCACTAGTTCAAGAGACCAGTACACCAGTCACAACAGGAGGCTAACAAACACAGAAGACTAACGTTTGTCAACGGTATCCCGTACAAATTCTAATTAATAATGCAGTGGGATTCATCAATTTAACGGCATCCCGCACACATGCCAGCAAATCATAGCTGAGGTGGCATGGTGTTGGCACCGCTGATGGACACGGCTTGAACAAACCAGTTCATCTCACTTGATTAGGGCCTCCCCAACACCTGTGGGTGCACCATGCACCACGCCCGGTTGTCTACAAATTTGATTTTAAAACTATCAGCGCATATAGTTGTAATGAAATTCATGTTGTAGAAGATAAGTCCCGGTGAGTAGACGTTGGAGAATTTTAGTGCGCATGTTTTAATTTTATAGTTAGGATACTGTTGTTTGTATACCGGGATACCGTTCGATGGGTGGCACCCAGATTGTCCGCAACACGTTGAAATCACGTTAGTAGCAAATTAACACAAAAACTAAATGGGTAATGGCTGGCTAGAAAACTAGGCGTCCCCAGACTAACTATACCACCCATTTACAAATACAAAAGGGGGGAAAAACAAGGAAAAGGCTTACCATATTATGGAAGAAATGTCAAAATGGCTTGCCATATTAACCAATGCTACTAGAAATCATCAAAGAGAACCTCCAATGTAACTAATCTTGCTAATTTAGACTAGTAACTAATCTGAAAAAAAAAACAGACAAAAGATTAGTCCAACTCACAAAGAAAGTTGCAACAACGTTAATTCGCCAACATTAGAATCTCAATCCCACACAGGATATAAGCTACCCAGCTGCGCTTTATGGCACCGTTAACTCAAGCCGCCAGCGTCACGTTACCGGTAACCACAAACTGAGCACAAAAATCGGCGACACACGCCTACAAACACACAATGACGAAATCAACTTAATCACACGACCACACACACACCCTTCAGACATCCAAAAAGTCTCAACAAATTTTCAGAAAAAGATATGTGAACACAAAAATACTCACCCGGGATGGCAACCACACACTCCAGTCCTCAACGTTAACAAGCTATCTGTCCTACACCTGGCGCTTCTGAGACGTGCCGGGTTTGAGGCCACTGCACCCTAACAAGTGCAGCCGTTCTCACGTGCCCCTTGGAGAAGCTTTTAAAAAAACTTCCTCCCAGGATTGTCTCCGACGCTTAAAGTAGAACAGAAAAACACGAAAGGAATAAAATCGGAAAACAACAAAACAGTGCTCGATGGAGAGGTCAAATGACCCAGCTGAGCAGCTGCTTACTACCTGTCGTGCGTGATTGATGACGTCACCGGGCAAACATTTTGTGAATGGGCTGAAAATCAAACAGACCCACAAGCGCAAAAATTGCAAAAAGTGAAAAATCCCGGCGAGATCCCAATTTTGTGTTACGCCTGGCTCGTTTGGAAGCGCAACACAAAAGAGGCAACACAATGGGTTCAAAAATTAAGCAAAAATAAGTTTATTTAAAGTAAGCAAAAATAGCAAAAAGAATGTCTAGGGGTAGAAAAGGTAGTGTTTGCATGCATGTGGGTCATATGTGAATAAGTAGGGATGTCTGCAAAGTGGTGTGTGTGAAAAAGGGTGTCAGGTCAAAAATGAGTAAAAGCGGAAGATCTCCCGAAATGGGAATGGGGGTGGTTATATACCCACACCGGCGCCAGGTGTGGGTAATCTCCCTAATTGGCCTTGCCCAATGCAGACTGGGAAATGGAGTTCCTCGCCTGGCCAGCACAAGGAACCCCGATAGCCTGCAGGGGGAGCAGAGGGGCGTCACAGTGACTTTCTTACTTTCTTATACCTACCAACAGCACTTGGCAATATGAAACAATTAGGGCTACTGGTTGATTCACTACAGAATTTGTGGTGATGGTGTCCTAGCATGAAGCCATATACACAACCATAGTACTTCAGAACCATGGAACTCCTCTTCATAACCAAATGCAACAGTCTGCAGAAAATGAATCTTCCTGCAGATGGCAGCAAAAGAGTTTATCAGCAAAAATGTTGCTGAGCACATAATATAAATTCATGAGTTCCTCTGATCTGTACATAGAATATAAATAAAAATTCTACCACAGGGTAATTTTCAGAAAACTTTATGTCATGCTATATCACCTACATAACCTGTTACCTGCATTGTATGCTGCTCACTGTGTGTGTGTGTGTGTGTGTGTGTGTGTGTGTGTGTGTGTGTGATCATTACTAATGAATGCAAGGAAGTCTGGTAATGCAAGGAAGTCTGCTTTAGCCCTTCAACTGGCTCAAGTTTTAAAAATAAGTTTCATTCTGCTCCATTAGGCTGACACTGATCCCATGCTTTCCTAATCTGGAGACCTACCCTTTAGGTTTAGCTTAGCATAGGTTCTGGAATGCACTAATAGCCAGAGTTGCTATCTGGCTACTTTACATTCCTGCAGGTATGCAAAGCTAAAGCTAAAAGAATGCTAAAAGAAGAGTTGGGGTTGTCAGACTGGGAAAATGCTTACAGTAATAACCTACCAAAATGCTTTTACCCACATATAAATCTAGGTTAGGGGGTCCCAATTTACATAAAAAGGTTATATTCCATCATAATAAGTATTTGAACCCTTAAACTCCCATAGATGCAGGCAGTTTTATATTTTTAAAGTCCAGTTATTTCATGGATCCTGGATACTGTTCATCCTGATAAATTTCTGTTGGATTTTGGAATTTAAGGTGCTCCACCTTCACCATAAAAGATGGGCATGGTTTTATTTCAGGAAGCCACATTGGCCCTGAAACATTGCATTGAGGGGATGATATTTCCGGAAGATGTCATTATTACCCCATGCCATTTGCAAGGTTCAATATGGTTGTGTGACGGTCTCCACCTCCGCAGCACCACTCTACTGGGTTGCACACACACACACTAGACACTGGACAGCTGGATGGATCACTGTTTTATTAGCTGAAAGATATACAGAAAGTAGCCTACAGTGTACTTCAAGGGATTGCATACAGTACTAGGTCTGGTCACTCTGTCGATTGATCTTCGTGAATTGCTCTGAGTTAGTTGGCTAGCCTGTGTGTGTGTGTGTGTGTGTGTGTGCCAATATTTCCTTGTAAATTTATAAAAAGGTATCAATAAACAAAATAAAACTGGAAAAAGCCTCTTATGTGTGTGATTGTATAGTGATTTAGTATTGGACACTTGTACAATATAGCCTATTTAAAACTATTAAATCTCTGTCTGCTACACAGGATTAAGTAAACTGTGCTCCATCGATACCAGTGCAGAAATATGGCATTGCAATAAAATGGGGTGTGACATATGCAATATAATTAGTTTATGATGGACTATGATTGGTGCATGTAAATCTTGCTTATTGGTGCATGCACATCCTGCTTATCTGATTTCCACAGCTGAATTTAAGACAGTTGGACATCACATACACCATTCTTTCCAGTTTCCACTCCACTGGGGTCAGCATGATCTAGCTCCCAATTGGCCGGCAAGTTGTTTTTACGTGTATGTATTTGTATCTTTGAGTATTTTTAAGCTAGTTAAGAACATTTTAAAGAGTCCTTGTCACATTGTCACACAAATTGAGCAGTCTCAAACATAACAGAGTGGCTAAAAAGACAAATTACTCTTTTTCAAGGTAAGTTCTGTCTAAAACTGTTCTTAAGTGTTTATAGTTCAGTTTAAAACTTATTAAAAAAAACATTATTTTGCATGGATGTTCTAACTTAAAAATGTCACGGTTTAACAGATTTACTCAAAATGTTTGAAAGGCCTCTAATGAGTGTAAAATAATGAAGGTTGTTTTTTCTTTGTTTTAGATGCAGATGTCTGGATTGATTATTTTTGTCCTGATTGGAGAGATGACTTTGCCATGTATTTGGTGTTATAAAGATGGAAATCGATTGACACCATGCACAAGTTGGCAGGTCGATCATGGCACACCTTCTGCAAACACACCACCATTTCTAATTACTCCCTCATTTAAGGATGTACAGATGGGGGAAACAGTTCAAGGTACAGTTGACAGATATCTATGGAACTTAAAGATTATGAATATAGGCACGCTTCTCTGAAGGAGAACACAAGGCATTAAAGGTGCAAAATGAGTTCCTGCATGGTTTTCTGAGCAATTTTTATTTCAAATCGCCGGCATCTCCCCTTGATTCACTAGCTGTCTGCCTCTTGAATACACTGTGAAAAAGTCGCGGGAGACAACACAGGGGCTGTAAAACTCAAACAAATGTATGAGGCCGTGTTGTGCACCAAATATAACAAACCAGCCAAAGACGGTTGGGGGGAGGATGGGAGTAAGTTTTAGACTCCCAAGCAATCTTGTGAGTGATTTGCTAGAATGTGGGTTGTTATATTTATATTATTTTGTTTGTTTGTGTGTTATAGCACTGCTATGTTATTGTTATTTACATAGATATAGAAGTCCTCTATATAATTCTGTGGTTATTTATATTATTTTGTTTGTTTGACAATTAGAGCCCCTGTGTTGTCTCGGTCCCTTACATAACGGGCCACCCTATCAGCCAATCAGAAAGCAGTATTCCATTCCAACGGGTGATAAATAGTTAGGCTAATAGCAACTAGATGTACCGCATGGCGGTACAAAATCTGACCTGCACAGTTCTGCACATTCTCTGTCCTGTGTGTGTGTGTGTGAGACAGTAGGCCTATCATCCCAAACCGGTAACCGTTCGATTAATAGCACCATCTACAGGTTGATGGTTGTACAGTCATTAAATGTACATCTATTTTATAGCCCCCCATGGATGAAATTCCACAAAACTTGACATATTCCCACAAGATGTCAGGTTCATCATACACATTAAATTTGGTGCAGTTCATAACATCTGATCTAAAGACGGGCAATTAAAGCAGTATAATATTGCATTTTCGTTTTTTTACCATGGGGGTGCAAATCACAAATGACTGGTTATAAGCTAAGTTGATGTCAGCTCTTGAGACCAACATTCCATAAACATTTCATCATCCGCAAAGACGGAGTGGCCTTTGGGGACCAAACTAAATTTTCCCGTAAAAGTCTACTGGGGCAACATGCCCACCAAGTTTCATGTGCCCTGGTGTTACGGTGTCCCTAGAATCGTTGACCAAAAAGTACAGGAAGTAGATGACGGGAGGAAAAAAAAAGAAAGGGAAAAAAATAAAATAAATAAATGTGTATCACTATATGACCGCTACGCTACTAGAGCGTGTGTGTGTAATTAATCACACACACACGCTCACACACACACAAAAACATTTCTTTACAATGTTTTTTAGTCAACTTCGTCAGCTCAGAAGATTTGAGGGGAATAATGATGGACGCTCGAATGTCTGAGGATAGTGGACCTGCTGGCTCTTTTGGGCAGGTGATCGTGGGAAACATAGATCTTGCCAGGGTATCCTGCAATAATAATGTGAGTACACTCAGTGGTCAAATTGATGTTGTTTTTCAGTAGACCTACTGTGTTTCTCCTTTGAGTTTGGACAGTTGTTTAAACAATGTAGGCCTACAGGTGAAATTGTTTGAATTAAATTGTAGTCTTTTTAACTTTTTAGGTCTTGTAGGATTTACCCTTGAATGGTGCAAAAACTCTGCAACGCAAACTTGTTTCTCTCTTTCCATACAGTATGACACCCTTGTTCATCCAAATATGGCAGATAATTTTGTCTTTACAGAGTTTGTAATTGATTGGACTGCTCCAAGAAGTGGAACTTTCTATTTTCGGTATGAAACTATATCTCTTGATATTCCATAGCCTTATATATCTTCCAAATAGCCTAGGTAAAGATGTAGCCTACGACACTTGTAAAACTAACCTTCCATACCTTCCATCAGGGAGGCGTTTGCAGAGTCTCCCAACACGCACGTCCCGTTTTAGGGATAGCTTTTACCCCCATGTAATAAGGCTTATGAATGAGAGTTCATCTGGTAGGAGGGATGTGGTTAAGCTATGAGGTTTGCTAGTC
Source organism: Sardinella longiceps (assembly GCA_027497455.2). NCBI lineage: Eukaryota > Metazoa > Chordata > Actinopteri > Clupeiformes > Clupeidae > Sardinella > Sardinella longiceps. Next base: position 6,601 of record JAODXP020003414.1, read on the forward strand.
TTTCTCTTAAAATGTTATTTATAGGACTTCCAATTTTTTTTTATATGGTTTCCTTTTAAATTTTATTTATAGGTTTCTTTCTTAATGCTATTTATTATTGCGGAGAGAGTGCCAAGGCACACTATATTTCATTGCTGTGGTACTGTACCTGTACTAATATGCATATGACAAATAAACCTGAACTGAACTGAACTGGAGGAATTGAGGATCTTAAAGATTGTCCCCTCCTCGCAGTACACAAGTTCAGTCATCAGTCCTTTGGCTATCCTATGCCAATATGTAGTTTGGGCACTCTTCATGCAGGGTGCTTGCGCAGGTCTTGAAAGTCTTAAAAAGTATGGAATTTTGAAATGCTGTTTTCCAGACCTTGAAAAGTCTTGGATTTCATGTGAAAGTCTTAATAAAGTATGGAAAAAAGTATGCTCAAAGACACAGAATATTTTGAAATAAGAAATAGTATAAGGGTGTAAAAACTATGATTTAAAACAACGTAAGAAAGACCCCTCCCCTCTATTGTCCACAGTTTTAATTCACCCCAGTTGAGAAGTGCGCCCATGTCTGTGATAGATGATATGTCAAACATTGTTGTGCATGAATGACAGCAGGTAACCTTAAAATCGTCCCTACCACTACAGACCACTCTAGCCTACCCTTCACATTATAAAAACGGCGAAAGCATTTAATATTGCGATGGATTCCGAATCTATCAGTTCTTCTCTGTTTAATAACTTGGAGAGTTTTCCTCTCAGAAATATCATATATATCATTTGAAAGAGCGCACAAGAACTACTTACTACTACTTACTAGTTGCTTTGATAAACCGTTTATCCTACGGATTAATTCATGAGTTCGAAGTAGGCTAGCAGTTCTATATGCATGATTAAGAGCCGGCATCATAGGCCGCATTCCAAAAACAGTGGAAGTCATAGGCATACCTATCTGTAGATCTACAATGAGGTAGCAATAACATAACTGTACCAAGCACAACTGTTTTTGTAGTCTCCAATATTAGGCTGAAGTGGTAATTTCAGACATACAGTACCATGACTGATATGTTGGTCAAGGAATAGCCTACCCTGTGCTAATTAGGCTACTGATTCAGAAACACAAGGTAGGCTAATGTAGCCCATTTCCTTCAAGTGTTTAGACACATTTTCAATTAAATAATTAATAATGAATATCAGTGAATTTAACAAATTGCAAAGAAAGACTGCCCCCCATCATGTTTCTCATTATTATCCTAAAAGGGTCCAAAAGAATAAAAGACTATGTGCATCACATCAAACTGAAAATTCAACCAGGGCTGCTATTGCCAGTAACCTCAGGCAGCAATCTAATAATATGCAATGCAGTAGGTAATCCACTTAATTAATTGCTATGAGAGTTAAAATGCACCAGATTGCAGGAAATGGCAACTCATTTTTCAAAAATTCCTTGTTGTTGTGACACATGACACAATGTGCCAATTACCAACAATACTAATTTGAAGGTCATCATATGATGCTGAATTGATTCTATGTAATACTGTGTGTGGTACTGTTTTTCTATGGGGGGGGGGGGGGGGGTATGTAGCGAAGGGAGAGAACAGTGACCCCACCCGGTCTCGAACCCAGGTCTCCGGGGTGCTAAACGTGCAACTTGACCGCAACACCCATGCGCTTCACGCATCATAGCGTCCCTCACGCATCCACCAGCCATACTTCTCCCATCCCAGGGCGCCCCACACTCTAGTGCTTCACCCATCTCTGGGGTCCCTCACACCGGGGTCAACCAATCCTGGAGGTCCTCCATACAGCTCACATATTGGGTACACCTCCGATGGCCTCACAGTCGCCATCCCACTTCTGACACCATAGGTAGCGAAGGGAGGGAACAGTCTCGGACCCAGGTCTCCAGGGTGCTAAACGTGCAACTTGACCGCAACGCCAAAGAGCTAGGCTCGTTGGTATGGCAGTCAGAGTGCATACTCAACCGTAGTGACGGTACTCCGTCACAGGGTAGTTGCGCCCCTGAGTCAAAGTCTTGGGAAAAAAGATATCAGTTTTGAAAAAGTCTGGAAAAAGTCTGGAATTTTGATTTGGAAAAAGAGCAAGCACCCTGTTCATGCAGAGGAGTACTATGTGGATGACACAGCTTGTGGATGACTGGTAGCTTTTTAAATTGCTCATCTAGAAAATTCTTTGTAGCTTTCATCTAGTAGCGGTTAATCAGTAAAACAATTCTGAGCAAACTTGCATGAGGAAGGTAGCAAAGTGTTTTGTTTTTCTGTCTGGAGAATCATTTGGGCCATAAGAGGGTGCTTTCAGGGCTACAAACATGAGGCCGCCAGTTGCATATCCCTGGGGCGAGTTCAGAACCAATTTGCTAAACTTTAGGGATTGAACGAAGGGGCCACAACATAACGAAATGTTTTGCCACAATCTGACGAGATAGTTTTCTCTCGTTTGGTGTGTGTGTGTCAGTGAGATGTATCAGAAACCCACTGCATAAATAATAAAGACAGAGAGCACAGTGTTCCCCTCCAGTTAAAGAATAAGAGTTGAAAATGAAGTAATCCCCATATTTATATGAATTTTTATCAGGCTTGGATAAAATTACTAAACAAATACAAGTGACTCTCAACTGTGCTTGTGCAAGGAACAAAGTGTTCCACTCACCTCTGTTTCTGTTGAACAAATCGTGTTTCACAGTACTCAAACTCGCTCCTGTTTTAGACGATGTCCCAACTTTTTTTTTGTAATTTACATTTTAGAGCAACTGTTGTCAAAAATTACTTTGTTTACTGGCCAAGAGTTCCAATCCCACCAGTACCAACAACTCCTCCGACAATAAAGCCAACTCCAACTACCATTAAAACCACTGGTAAGTGACAGCACATCATTTTTATACTTTTATACTTTTATACTTTACTTACAACTGGAGGTGTTTCTCCCTTTTCATTTTCCTATAATATGGGCAGTTGGTAACTTTGACTTAAGCCTTCTTTTATGTCTTGTGTCAGTTATTATAATGTCCACGGGTGTGTGTGTGTGTGTTTGACATGACACTTGTGTACATGTACACTTTAAATTAGCTGCTTATGTTTATGCCTTACAAATACTGTGAAAGCCAGACACTGGCAAAACTGTATGTACAGTACATTTTAACAGACCTCTAACTAATGTTCACACCACATGGATTACACTTTATTTGAAGGTACTGTCATAAGACTGACATGACACTGTCATTAACTATGACATGATGTCGTCATGAATCTGTCATAAACTTTATAAACCTGTCATGACTTCTGTCATTAAAGGAAAAATCCGGAGTGAATCAACACGTAGCCCTACTGTTTTATAGTGCCAAGCGCTATTGACAGCCACCTCAATCATTCGATTTCATGCAACGCAGACTGAGATAGCAAAACAGCAGCTAATGATAACAGAATGGGGCATTTCAAAACGAAAGCAAATCAATTAGGTTTTGTTTTTGACATGCCTCATTCAGTTAGTGTTAGCTGCTGTTTCGCAAACTCGGTCTACGATGCACGAAATTCAATCATTGAAGTGGCTTTCATGTAGCCTAGAACTCTAGACGTACCCCTAGCGGTAGCAAATATAGTCTGGCGTGTCAGGCTGGCTTTCATGGTCCGTGTAACGCTTTGCCGTGCTTTGATCCATTTTTAGAATTCACATGAAAAAGATGAAAATTGCGTCCAAAACTTCAATTTTCCATTTTTCAGACAACTCAGATAATAGATAATTGGTGCTTTTTGTGTATTTCACTGTTGTTTGATGGTTGCTTTTGAGGGAGTGGATAGTTGAATTTGACACCAAAGTAAAAATGAGTCAATATTTCAAATTTTTTTGTAGAGAGAGGCCTTAGCTAGCCTATAAATGAGGTGAATAGACTTATCAAGTCAACTCGAGACGTACAGACCTAACAGAACTACTAGCCCACCTGCAGGCTAACCTGCAAACTTTCTAATAGCCTACAGAAGCCTATGAAGTTGTTGTGATTTATGTTCACCGTGGCCAAGTTGGAACACTCGCTCTTTGCTCATAAAGAAACTGTGATGCCGAGTGTTGACTATGCCACCTAGGCTATATTTCGTCACGATATAAAAGTAACATTTTGTTTAGACCAGGGGTCTCCAACAGGTACCTCGAGCTTCTCGCCACCTGGTCGGGGGTTACCGTGTACAGTTGCGCTGTAACCATATGCGAAGTTTCGGTTCAGCTGATATGTCTGCTTTGCTTTTGAAGTAGCCTAGAGGTCATTCACGAACTTACTCTTGTCACATTGTTAATGTAGGCTATATCTGCGTCTCTGTAGTTATAACCAAATCTGGTGCACTCTACCAACATAACTTCTAATCAGAGAGCATTAAAGCAGTAGCCTAAAGATATCAAGATTGTGTGATTAGGCTGTTATGAAATTCAATTACATTTCCTGTGACTCTTTGAGCTACTCAGGTGGCGAGCAGCTCATGAACTACCTGTTGAAGACCCCTGGTCTAAACAAAATTGTATTCATATCGTCCCCAAATATATCCAAGGTGGCATAACACTCGGCATCACCGTTTCTTCACATGCTTGATTGTGCGTAAGGGTGGTGCCGGTGGAGGTGTTCTAATAGGCCACGGTAAAACATGAAAATATTAAATCATGCAACAACTTCATAGGTTTCTGTATTAGAGAGTTTGCAGGTAAGCCAGATGGTGGGCCAGTAGTTCTGTCAGGTCTGTAACGTTATGGGTCTCCTGTACATCCATCTCATTTACCCTACCTGAACCAAGACATCCCTCAGCGCGCATGGTTCAGTCCAACCACGGCGCAGAAATGGAATATTGAAATATTGACTCATTTTTACTTTGGTATCAGATTCAACTATCCACTCTTTCAAAAGCAACTGACAAACAACAATGAAATACACAAACAGCATCAATTACCTATTATCTGAGTTGTCTGATAAATGGAAAATTGAAGTTTTGAACCCAATTTTCATTTTTTCCACGTTGATTCTAAAAATGAATCAAAGCACTGCAAAGCGTTACACGGACCGCTCGCTGTCATCAATTTGTGTCTTTGGTGTGGTAACGTTAACGTTATGATTAGCCTGGGATAGGCCGTTAACGTTACTTGTGTTTCATCATCTTCTCTGGCATTGTGCTTAGGGGGACCACCTTGATAATCTTGCTTGAGCAGCACGGGGCAAGAGAGACTCAGCACTAACGTTAACATTTGTGCATTTAGCAGAGGCTTTTCATCCAAAGCAAGGGTGAAGTGCAAGAGGGTGATCTTATGCATAGTTGGCTACATTTGTCATTTATGTGTACATTGAGTCCGTTTTGACGTTTGATGCAGATGATGAGTAATAGCCTACATGTAAGCTAGAGTTAGGCTAACACCAGAGTCCATTTAGGGATATGTCTCCATAATTTTTTCTTGGGCTAAGGGGGCCCGCAATGCACAGTCGCACCTGGGCCCGTGACAGACTTGTTACGCCACTGAAATGACGTCTGATATCAAGATATCTGCCATTGCCATTCATATTCCTTTTCGTTCTCTAGAAATCCCAAGCACCACTGTTGAGCCCACCACTATTATTAGCACAGTGCCTTCTACAAATTTACCCAGTGCTGCACAAACTACAACCCCTGTTCTGATGACAAGTACAGACAGGACAACCCCTACTGTGATAACAACTTTGGACACAACAGCCCCTGATCTGATAACAAGTTCAGATGCCATCAAAACGTCCAGCTCACCTGACATGTCATCTGCAATCACCATCTCTACAACCAAAGCACCACTGCAGTGCTCCAATGGTGGTGAGCTGCAAAATGGATTCTGCATCTGCCCAGATGAGTGGAGTGGTGTCACATGCTCTATAGGTCAGTGTTCATGGAAACCTGTTTGTCAAAGTCATTTATGTAGTTCTACCCACAATTCATTAATATAAGTTTCATGTTTAAATTGTTGTTTAAATTAACTTGTTGACCAAAAGGAAGGCTAAGCAATGGACATTGAACAATTAACAATCAATTTATATTACAACATTAACAAGTGGGGTTCCTATTTCCAGCTAACTTCTGTGAAGAAGACAAACTGGAGTCTTTCACTTTTCCAAAAACTGTAATTGGCTGGTCTGCCTACTCTAAGGAGACTTGTGAACATGATACAAACAACCGTAAGGCAACTTGCTAAGATATTTTGGTATTTTGTGTATTAGTTTTGTTTTAGTTTGACTGTCTGATGTGTCATCACCACCTGTTTCCCTCCCAGCTGGCATCTCAAAAGCTACTGCAAGATGTGTTAGTAACACAGGACAGCCACATCCACAGTTTGCTCATATTCAGAAGATGGACTGTGGACTGACACTGGAATACCTTCTAGCTAATGTAAGTTGATGGCTACTTGGTCTACAGTACTACAGATGAGCTGACTTCCTAAAAATGATTTACTAAAATGTTCACAAATATTCCTCGGCAAAATTGGCATCAAATCATTTCTACTGGTACCCGCTACCACTGGCTACTAAATTTCAATTCAAGTTAAGATTTGAGATTTACAGTATGCATCTTGCATCCCTGAGGTAGGCTAACTTTAAAATAATATACTGACTTTGTTATCTTACCCGATACCAGATTAGTGGCCCTATCAATGAAGTGAAGGCACAGAAGCTTGCTAGCAGCACACAACTGCTGACCTCTAATCCTGCAGCACTGAAATCCTCAGACATCAATTTTGCAGCAGAAATTATCATTCGCATCCTTGATGAAAATACAAACATCACTGAGGTAAGACAATGCACAAATATCACAAGTTAGTTTTTCCCCAATCCCTAATATTAGTATTATGGTAGCCTATTATTTTTTTACATAATAAACTGTTAAAGTGATATGCTATCATTATTGGAAATACACTCATTTTCCACCTCCTCTTGAATTAAATAGTTGAGTCATATATCTCATATATTGAGTCATTATATCCAGCGGTTCGCTGCATCTGGTCGTAGGACTTTTAGCTCTAGCTTAGCATAGATCATCGAATCAGATTAGACCATTAGCATCTCTACTGTCTCTCCTACAGCTCTCCTACTGTATTGTTCAAAAGCGACTATGAATTCTGATAGTTTTGTACTAAGACCAACAGCAGGTGATTATCCTGCTATGGTATGGGACTTCTCTCATCCAATGTCCTCCGCCAAGGACGTTATGTTTTGCTCGTCGTGTGTGTGTCTGTGTGTGTATGTGTGTGTGTGTGTGTGTGTGTGTGTGTGTATGTGTCTGTGAGCAACATAACTCGAAAAGTATTGCATGGATTTGGATAACATTTTCGGACAACGTGTCTATTGGGACAAGTAAAAACTGATTCGATTTTGGTGGCGATAGGTGATCCAGAACACCATCTTTGACCACATTGTCTTGGCGGAGGTCTGCGCTCTCTGAGCGCTTTTCTAGTTTTAGTAAGTCACAATGATAATCAAGAGGAGTCAGGTTTTAATTGGGAAAATCTCAGAATTTTTAGTCTCTTTATTGTGACATTATAGTCATTATAGCCAGACTATAATGGGAGAGATGCTAACGGTAAATGCTAAACTGAAGCTAATACTTCTACTGTCATACTCAGGGAACGACTGGATAAACTGAAGATAGGTAAAACTCAGTTCAGCCAGGACCACTTTGTCAAGAAATAGATTTTTATTACTATTGCATGAATTACATAATTTGGCGGTATGCAGCTGTTCTGGGGGCCCCCTGCCCTTCCATGTTCAAACACGGAAAGCAGGCAGGGAGAGCAGCAATAAAAAGTTTGATTGGCTGTCTGCGGGGCCAACCAGGGAAGCTAGCGAGACTCCGTGACCTGCCTGAACTAACGCTGTGCTCCATTTGTTTAACTTGAGGAGAGGTGGAAAATATGTGTATTTACCCAAATGGTGCATATGACTTTGACAATAATTCAAAATAGATAATAAAACATATGTAAGCCTGTCCTATTGTGAAGTTCAAGACTGTTAAAATGTAAAACTAAATAAAAAACACACAAAAATACACATTCAAAAACGCGAGGGAGATCATTATGACCTACATTTAATTGTATAATGTACATTGTTCTTTTATAGGAAACAGCAACATCAGCAGTAACTACAGTCAGTCAGTTACTGTCTGCTGACCCTCAGCAGTACTCTGAAACAACAGAGAGCTCAACAGTGGGGTAAAGTTTACATCATCCCCTTGATTATGAGTAGACTACCATAAGCAGCCGAATATGGTTGAGTGTTCTTCTCAGTGATGGGAAAGAATTCTCAGACAGATGTGTCTAGGGCACAGAGAAGAAAAATTGCTAAATTACATTGGACAGAAAGAAAATTTGTAGTGCAATAAAGCAGGAAACCCTTCTGTGAATGTTTGTTTATATGTTTATGTGTATGTTTCTGGTTGTAGACTCACAAAATCCATAGGTAATCTATCATTGAAGCCAAAAGGTCAGTTGTCACAGGTGGTTCAGCCCAAGATGGTGGTACAAACTGCACAACTGAAAAGTCATGAGTCAAAGGGTGTTCAGTTCAGCGCTCTCACAGGTGAGATTCAACTGTTCAAAAATTACAGCCTTTTCACTGATTCCACTCAGATCCTCTCAAAAACCTTACTGACTGTAATAACTTTCTTCCTCCAAATATCTATGACTATGGAAAAAAATTATACCTGTACAAGATATCAGAAAAAAATATCATGCTGGTGTTTAGTTTTAGCTTTTAGGATGGTAAAATTAGCCAACCTTTAAATGTGTACCTTTATGTGAAAACACACCCTGAACTGGTTAATCCAGCCTGTGTAACTGGGCAATGCTGGAGTAGCTTACTGGTATGGAATCTTGAAATGACTTGAGATTACACAAAGTTAGAAATGTTGAGATGCATTTGTGGAAATGCTGATATATTTACAGGCTAGCATTTTGTTTTACACATTCATTATTTTTTTTCCAAATAGGAGAATCCAATAACTTCACGGCAAACAGAATTATTGTGAACAATAATGTTTCAGAAATGATTGAAAGTGGAAAACCTTCTGAAGTTGAGATTTTCATAAAATTTCCCACAGGTATGTGAACATCCGACACACCTGAAAAATACTGAAAAGTACACCTGAGCATAGAATGAAAATATTATTCCTTCTCTTTCACAGATGTGCCAAGACAAAATGCCGATATTGATGTTGGTTTTGCACTTTATGACAATGATGTCTTCTTCCAGTCAACGTCCTCTCCACATGTCCCTGGCACTGCCGGGAGGGTGATCTCAGGCAGTATATTAGGCATTGAAGCCGAGCATGTGGATCTAAAGTTCAAGCCCTCGGTACTCTTGCTGTCCAAAATCCTTTTCTGTCTGGGAATATAGTAAAGTTAATTAAAGATAATGCATACACATCACCAGCACATGCAACAGTATCTCCATACATTCATGACACCCAGTATCAAAACCAATGTCTTTTTTCTGTCTGTTTCCAGAATATCCCTGGTCAAGTTTTGAATGATTTTAAATGTGTTTTCTGGGATTATGAAGTCAATGACTGGAGCACAATGGGCTGTTATAAATCCAATTCCAATCTGTCCAGTCTCCAATGCCACTGTAACCATACAACTAACTTTGCTGTGATCATGGTGAGAACTTAGGTCAGATTTGTTCTAAGCTTAAAGGAAAAGTTTGGTGTAATAAGGTCCCAAAATATATTGCAACATTATAAAATCTTGGAACATTTACCGGGGAGCAGAATTTTGTCACGTTCTAGCAGGACCATTTTTTTCTGGCATCTGCAAAACAATCAATGACCTATTTCAATTGCAATGTTTTTATGCCTTTGAATCATGTCTTTTTTTGTTTTGTCTTTTTTTTCCAGTCCTTCAGGGAGTTAGACGAAAAGGTAGCATCAGCTCTGAATGTGATCAGCATTGTGGGATGTTCCTTGTCCATTGTGGGGGTCAGCATAACCCTTGTGTATCAGATTTTAACCAGGTAAAGAGTTAAAAAAAAAATGACTGGCAAACTCAACCCAGTTAAAGTGGACAAGCACACTGAGCTAGCAAAAGTCTATACTCTGGAGAACATCCAACCATAGTTCTGTTGGTAGACCTCACAGGGTGCTGTTGGAAGAAGAGCACTGAGCTAGAAACTAGCTAATTGGGAAATAAACTGTGAACAATGCTAACTATGGGAAATGAAACTGAAAGTAGTCTACGTATGCTTAAGGTGCCATTCACTGAGTATAAGATGGCCTACATTACAGTATGTTGTGCCAATTTTTCTTCCTATGGACAGAACTCAGTGAATTCAAACAACATGATTTTAACTTTTATTAAGTGTTTAGTTTAGTTTATTTAGTTTCTGAATCAAAGAAGAGTAAGCTAATTATTTCTATAGAAAGAATTAATCCGATATATCCTACAGGAAGGCCAGAAGAAACGCTCACACTGTCCTCCTTGTTTGCATCTGTGCCACCATGATTATCTTTAATGTCACATTCCTGGCGGGCATCTCCAATCCTGATTCTGAAAAGGAAGGAGAAAGTTTCCAGTCAAATGAAAGTTCATCCTCAAAGGACACAGGAACCTGCACTGTGGTCACTGCTTTACTGCAATATTTCCTGTTAGCTACTTTCTCTTTTAACACGCTGTATGCCGCTGACCTGCTGCTGTCGTTCTTGAAGGGACAATCTGGAAATTTCACCATCATTTACATGATACTAGGCTGGGGTGAGTGATCTTTAAATTACGGCTCTATAGAATGTTGCGGCAGTGTTAAACTAGACTACTTAAAGCATAATCTAGGCTATGTAATCAGCATTGAGAGTACATTCTTTATTGATGTATAGTGATGTCTTTTGTCTTTTCACAGGATTCCCTGCTGTCATGGTGGCAGTATCTCTGGGGCTTTCATACAGGGTGGACAACCCCCTGAACTACCGGCAACAAGAAATGTAAGGAGACTTGAATTATGACTCTTTTTTTAAAGATTTAGGCTGAATCTCATTTCTAACCTTGCACCTCTCCCTTAGCCCAAGAAATGTAAGGAGACTTGAATTATGACTCTTTTTTTAAAGATTTAGGCTGAATCTCATTTCTAACCTTGCACCTCTCCCTTAGCCCTCTCCTTCACCTATCCCTTATCTCTTGAAACCGAGTGTCAAGTAAATATGTCAAATTACCTTCAGGAAATAATCTGCCAAGGGACCTGTGTCCAAATCCAATTTCAACAATGTAAAATGAAAAAAGTGATAATATCTTAAAAAAGAAGTGTGTTGTAAACTTTCTAGATACCTACGTTAACATTATTAGGCTAATTACATCAGCATTGTTAATCTGCGTCACAAACAAATATTGGATATTGTATTTTTCGTTGTCACAAGGCTGAATATAACACATGACGGTACTATGAGGACTCTAAACTTTATTATAAATAACAAATTCAAATGTCTCTTGTCATCTTCCGCTGCTGAAACCTTCGTGTGTGAAAGCGCTTCATTTTGGGGAGGTCTGGGAAATGTTTTGTGTGAAGGTATATAGGAAAAGGTATCCTAGAACTCTAAACGTACTCTAGTGGTAGCAAATTGAATTTGCTCAGCGAGTCCCTCTAGCTTCCATTGGTTGTACTCAGACATCAGTGGTGTCTATCCAATCACAACGCTCTAGGTTGTATTCAGACATCATGGTGTTTAGCCAATCACAATCATCTATCTGTTTTCTCTCAAGTTTCTCAAAATATGTGTTTCTCTACTGCTATTTCTTAGATGTTGGCTGGCGGCTACAGATGAGAACAACAATTTTGACTTCAGCAAGCCAATGTTTTGGGGATTTCTGGTGCCCATGTCAGCAATGCTCCTTTTCAATGTTTGTGTGCTAATATACTACATGACCTCCAAGAAGGCAAAGAGCGGGTAAAGTTGAATTCACTATTCCTAGTGAATAAGTTGGTTCACTATTCCTTTTATATTTTTATATTAGAGATGTAACAGCAAAGAAATGTATTTGTTGCCGCTTAAAAGTTCTGTAGTGATACTAGATAATGCTGAATGTTTCTTAGCAAACACTTTAGTCCAAATCAAGAGAAAACACAACACTCTAAAAAATGTATATCTCACCCCGATCCCCTTAGAAACTGATATTTTGTTATTATTTGAGAAAAGGCTGCCCAGACTCTTTTCCAGTGTCCAAATCAAAGGATGTGTAAGACTCTTAACAAAAGCAGAGTTTTTCAGCAGAGTATTTCCGACTTCCCGTAGTATAATTTCAGGGAGGTTTAAGCCAACAAGCACTGCTGTGTTTCCATTAACTTCTGTAATTTCCTTTTCACAAAACCTTCTCTAGTTCTAACAAAAATGCTTTGAAGAAGAAAATTCTGAGTAACTTCTCCTTGGGAGTGGTACTGGGATTGTCTTGGGTTCTGGGATACCTGGTTCTTGCCACCCCCTCCTCAGATGGACTCTACATCTTTCTCAATGTTCTTTTCTGTCTGCTGGTCTCCACACAGGTGAATTACTGCTACATAAAGACCAAACTATACAAACAATGATATGGTCTGAATCCCTAATCTTATAGCCTGAACCTTCAAGAAAGTAACTAGCATGAGTCAACCCAAATTTGGGTAGCCTATTGGTTAAATATGATCTTGAGTATCTGACCATTCACTGGCGGATATGTTAGCAATCCATAATGCGTGACAAAAGGCTATGCATACAGTATATATTCTTAATTAGGCTACAGTATACTGATACTATTTTGTGTAATTTACCAAATTTTTTGCCACTTAAATGATTAAATGACTCATTATGGGTCATGGTTACGGTCTCAGGGGCCTCTAATGTGATAGATTCTGTGGCAACTACATTAGCTGGATCTGAATCAGCAAGGTGCACAAAACAGCCTGGATGAAACCAAAATCACATTTATCAACAGCTTCTCAGTCTATGTAACACATGAAAATGATCAACGTTGATTCCTATTATTTGGTTTGCAAATAGATTTACATGGATTGGTGACAGGGACGTTACACTGGATGTGTTAAGTGAAAGATGTCTGTGCTTCTGTAACGCATCTAGTGTAGCCCGAATGATAATGCACAATATTATTACCTCCGCCAAGGAGGTTATGTTTTGCTCGGCGTGTGTGTGTCCGTGTGTGAGTGTGTGTGTGTGTCTGTCTGTCTGTGTACAAAATAACTTGAAAAGTACTGGGGCCTGTTTCCCAAAAGCATAGTTGCTAACTAAGTTAGCAACTATGTTGGTTGCAATGCAATTTCCCATTGACAACTAACTAAGTTGCTAACTGGTTAGCAAATATGCATTTAGGAAACGGACACCTGCATGGATTTGGATGAAAATTTTGCACAACGGCTGTATTGGTACTAGTGAGAACTGATTAAATTTTGGTGATGATTGGTTGACTGGAACACTATATGGAATTTATTTTGCGAATTGTTGCTTTTCACATGGGCTATAGCTCACATTGCACTGCCCCGCCATCTAGTGTTTGTGCAGCGAAAATATTCCAGTAGGCACGGCGTCGGCTCATAGCTAGTTGTATTGCCGATAGTGTTCATGTCGTTCTATCATTGCCAACCCGCAACAGTTTTCAGGGATAGTATTAGCCGTGCCGGTTCAGTGTGGGATAGTAGCCTATCATTACCGAGCCGGAGATGTGAGCAGTGGTCAAGCAGGACTTGGAATAGTTCGAGAAAAAAGTTTCAACACATCGGTCCGTCGGCAATAGATTTTGCAGTTAACAGAGAAAGGTTTGTGCATTTGTAGACTTAACTACTTCTTACTATGGCTAAATTTGTATGCAGGGACAATCGGTTTTCGGACACCTAAGGCTAAAGAGCTCATATTGCTTTTACTTCTATCGCCTGGTAAACATTCACGTCAATTTCTCCGATAAGTGTGCTGTTTGGCTTTATTGTTGTGAGTTTGGCATATAACTGGTTACATAGCCCTACGCAGCTGGTGGGATGGTAGGCTATCACACTATGACAAGGGGGAAATGTCAGTCCATGATCAAACAGTATTTTCCCCATGCATTGGTTTTCGGTAGATGCTAACGTTAGCTGTTTTTCTTGACTGGGCCGTTAGCTGTAACCCAACGTTAGCCTACTATCTTGCCACTACCAGGACATCCATGAATAACCAACAATAAACATTAATGTAGGCCAATGAAATCACAATTTAATAGTTGTTATGAATAGTCTAGCCACAGTCTGGGTGAGACTATGACAAACAAATAACTTTATCAGAGTGTCATGTCTCCTTTCATGCTAGCAAGCGGTTTCATTTTTGGATGAATATCATGCCTTAGCTTCCATGAGCCAATATTCAAGTTAGTTTTACTTTGGACAATCGGCCGATATTGCAACGGCGCGATGCATAGTCGCATATCCATTGAATGTCGAATTTGAACCCAACTTTACTGCGGTTATTTTCTCCGTTATCGCCTCTACATCAATTGACCGATCCCAAGCCCCGCCCACTTTCACTATGTAACAATAGGGCCCGCAGCGAACCTCGGACAACTTCTCCCTTTCCTGCATAATAGTAGACTATGAGGCTTGCAGCTTTGCCTTGAAAATAAGGTGTAATCTCATATCACAACGGTGGAATATTTGTTTGGGGACCTCTAAGACCAACAGTTTACTTACTATGGATGTGTGGGAAGGTTTTTTTTTTTTTTTTTGTAACCCTCGCCAATTCACTCAGGCCATGCCTACCTGTTAATTCATACAAGAAGCAGCCTCAGCCAGCCTCGGCTCTCTTCAGCCTGCTAAGCAAGTTCAGACTTTGCACGGATATGGCTTATCTAATTGTAATACAATAAACAAATAATTAATGAATACGGCGAATAGGCTTACGCAAAGTTGCAGCCACGTAGGTAACATGAGAGATGGAGACGACGGACGCAATTATCTGCTTTAATGTTACAGCATCAGTGATAGTGACGGCAATGTTATTAATATATTTTTTTACCCTCAACACAAATGCACGTTCTCTCCCAAAGCCTGCGCTTATATTGACACCGTGTTTTAACCTCAATCATGACAATTATTAACGTTAGCTTATCAACCCCGTCCTCCCCCAAGGAGAGCCTACAGTAACGTTAGCTGTGTGCAGTGCGTTTGGTAACGTTAGGTTACGTCTGATCAGACCATTTAAGGAAGGACTGCCGCTAACTAACGTTAGGTCTAACATCACAAGAAGAATCGAGAGTTAAGGGAAGGCTTTTACACCTTTTACACTCACAGATAAACAGTTTTGTAAGTTTACACGAAGCTAAGTAGGAGTATTCCTTACGTTAGCTTACATTAGCCTACATTCAAAGATGGGCTATATGGGGTGGGCTACGCAGCAGATTCAGGGTAAAACATCAACTTCTTTACAAACACATAAACATACAATGTCATCCCCATCCAGAAAAATTATTTGACACTTTGGGAAAGTTGTTAGGAATGCAATTTTGCCTCATATGCTGTGTAGGCATCTAGCAACTTGGGCTGGCTAGGTTCTCCCCTCTGACCTCGAAATCGAAATAATCCGAAATAGGGAAACGGTGAACATTCACAGAGACGAACCCATCACGTTGTCTACTGTTGTTTTTATTGCTGTTCACATTTTCAAACGATAACATTCAGGCTATCTGAACCGAAAGCCATCACAAGTGAAGATATTTACACAGGCATTTCCAGCTCCAGGCACGCTGGTTTTGCCAAACTTGTCCGAGGTAGCTATACGTAACAATAGATGGGCGGGGCTTGGGATCGGTCAATTAAACATACGCCATCTCTTACAGAAATAAGGGTTACACCTACTGATTTTTCAAAGGCAATAATCAAATAACAGTGTTAAACTATTTATTGTGATTAAATAATTAGGACTTTTGTATGGATGTCTATGGCTTGGCGAATTTTACTGCTTGTCTGTCTGTCGAAAAGTAGCCTACTGCACAGACTTGAATGAAATTTCCAGGGGGACAGGCAAGATGTGATTCGATTTTGGTGGAGATCGGTGATCCACAACATCCAGAATTTATCTTGTGTCTGTGACCATATTGCCTTGGCGGAGGTTTGCGCTCTCTGAGCGCTTTTCTAGTTATTATTATTATTGTTTTATTTTAAATCAACGACTGTTGGGGGAACTCTGTTTGCCCTGTTTATTGAGGGTTCAGTGCTTAGGGATTAAGGGGAGGCATTGTATTTATGTTTTTTTTTTTTTTTTTTTCAAATTTCCTCTATATTTATCTTCATTTTCATCTGTTTTATGTTTGTCTGTTTGCACAGGGTCTGCAGATTTTCATTTTGTTTACAGCTAGGTCAAGCCTCTTCAGGAAGAACACTTCTCGTTTTGTTAAGTCTGTTTCGGAAATCTCGACTCGCAGAACCACATCAAAACGGAAGAACAGTGAAGACTTGAGTGCAATGGTTGATGATTCTTATGGACATTTTACCAAAAAAAAAGAAACTCACCTGTGAATCTCTTTTACTGAGTTATGAGTTAGGGGTTATGAGAGAGAAAAATGAATGTCATTCCATACCATGTATTTGACCATCCATGAATGGACCGCATTGTGATGTCATGTTAAAATGATTGAATGCAGTGTTATTATCAGGCTTTATATTTGTATGTCTGTTGTCTGTTGATCATGTAAGATATAGCCCGATTCCATTTCTGGTATCTGGTCAGTTCTAAATGTTTATCAGGAAGCACTTTGTACCTTCATGTAACAACTTTGGCATTAAAGGTACAGCATAATCCGGCGTGAATCAACACCTAATTTTGTGCATGGTAGACCGAGTTTGCGAAACAGCAGCTAACACTAACTGAATGAGGCATGTCAAAAACGAAACTTAATCGATTTGCTTTCATTTTGAAATGCCCCATTCTGTTAATGTTAGCTGCCGTTTCGCTATCTCAGTCTGCCTTGCATGAAATCCAGTGATTGAGGTGGCTAACAATAGCGCTTGGCAGTACAAAACAGTAGGGCTACGTGTTGATTCACGCCGGCTTTCTCCTTTAAGACCCTTACGTATGATATCACTTTATTGCCTGTGATACTTACATGAATGACAATAAAGAGTCAAGTCAAAGCTTCCAGATGATGCATTTTTGTTACTGAAGACTTTCCAGTTTCAGTCCAGTTTCTTTTTTTTTAATCACGAGTTGTTATAGCCACCTTGTAGGCCTACTGTGGAGAGGAATTTTATTTTCTAGTTTTCTCTATATATGGATTGCATTTGCATGTGCATACAAGAGACACAAGCTGACAAAAATGCAGTTCTACATTGAAGCATGTTCTTTTGGGGTCAGCTATTTGGGTAGCTGACTTAGCAGCACCTGTTGCATGGTGCCAATCGGCCGGCACACAGTGTCATTGACCCATAGTGAGCATCAGTGACCCTCTGCTCATATAAAGAAGCAAGTGAATTACTTCAAAGTGTGATAAAAAGTGAAAGAGAAAGTGTCTCAATGACTTAACTTTGATGTTATCTCTGCCGTGGAACAGAGTGTGAAAACATTCACACAGTAGGTGACAAGGCCTGCAGCGGCACCATCATCTTTTTGATAAAGACTTTATCACAGGTGCCGGATAATGAACTGACACCAATTTAGATGGACTATAATTTTTAATTACTCTGCCTGAAACAGAGAGGAGTGCTCACTGAGCGTATTTGAAGTGGATGTAAACTGGTCAAGGCATGCACCCTGCTTCCCTCTGCATAAAGAGTGCACACATTTAAAACCATGCATATCGTAAACAAAAATATAAACCTAAGCTATCTTTGTTTTTAATAAATAACATCACGACAATGAAGAAGTACAGATAAAATATGGGCCAATTAATGGGAAGTTTACATTTTATCATTGAAATATCAGCCAGACAAAATATTTAGCTTTATATAAAATGTCGGAGTTTTTAATATATATACAGTAGGCTAACTGCAGTATCACAGAATAATGAATGAATTTGTGTGTAAGGACGCCCTACAAATTCAATAGTTTTTTTTTTCTCTCTCTCTCTCTTTTCAGGATGGGCGGAGGGGGCAGGGGGTGTTTGTTGATCCTACCAAAGCTGAGTCTAAACTTATGCACACAGCGACAATTGATTAATGTCTCCTGGGTTGCTTGTTTGTGCACAAAGACACACAGTTGAGAGCCAGGCATGCCATGAAGTCATGAGAGAAGTCATGAGTGACTTGAGTGACAAAACAACATAAATAAAACAACAATGTTATGTTATAACAAACAAACAAGATATAATATCCCTCATTTCATCCATTCACTGACACTGAACTTACTTCCACCCTTCCCCCAACCATTTTGCCAGTGACTAGCTGGATCCTGGTTTGTTTGACGTTTACAGCCCATGTTGTTTCCGGAGTCCGGACTTCTTCACAGTTTATTCAAAGGGCAGGCAGCTAGTAGATCAAGAAGAGATGCCAAATGACGTAACTATCAGTAAACAGTCTCAGCAGTTGCTTAAGGGCCCATAACGACTTGGGTCCCACCAAATAATGAATGTTATTCTCAAATGGGGCAATTCACATCTGCCCCCTACCCCCAAGGATTCCCCAAACATGTTGTTGGACATTCAGGAGCTAGGCCATAATCTTTGTCTATTGTGACTTGATAGCCGAGACATTTTCTTTCTGAAATTGAAATTAAAACATGCCAGGAAAGTGGAACCATATCCAAGATTAATCTGAGTTATTTTTTTTAAATATGATTTAATTTTTTTAAATGAATCACTTCATCAATCAGTTAATTTTTGCCATTACTAATATATACATAACATAACCTGCATCTCACCTCATGGTGAAGCCTGAAACATTATCCAACTAAGTAGGCCAATGTAGATGCAAAAGTGTTTCAATTATTATTAGTGATAATAATCAGCGAAAAGCAACAATGTGCATTTTGGCAATCTAATTTGCTTTACTGGGGATTGTGGGATAACCTGTGCATTACGTGAGTTGAGTTGATAGCGATGAGTCCAAATATAAACACAGAAGCGTTTTCCAGAAACAAATGAAGATTCCAACATGTGATCTGTGACTTAAGCCTATATATTATTTGAGGTTGCATCTCTCATTTAAATGAACAAAAGTTTCAGTCACTAAATGAAATACAAAAAATAAAATGAAAATTTTTCGATTAGACCTGATGGATTTTTTTTCTAATACGGATGATGAGTGGAGACTGTAGCGTTCTCATACGTAGTCAAGAAAGTACGCTATCTGGGACACATCATCACTGACGACCTTTGTGATAATGATGATATTCAGCGTCAGTGCTGTAAGGTCTATGCAGAGGCCAATATGTTGGCACGCAGATTCTGTATGTGCACAGATGATTAGGATCCTGCTAGCACTTTATTTGTTAATTGTGACATCCCCACCTTCCACACTGTGCTGAGGAATTTTATGTATAAATTGTATGTGTACACTCCTAGTGTCCAAAACAGTTTAATAATTGCTCTCACAGACACAAAACAGAGTGACACAAGACTTCTGGGCTGTGGAGATGTTTGCATGTGGTTTGCATTCTGGGCTGTGGAGATGTACAGTATGCTGTATGCTGATGTGTGTTGATGTTGTATTTGCATTGTTGTAGCCTATTTGTATTTGTGCCACAGTGTTTTTTATATGGATCCATGAGTCTGAAATAAAGTATTCATTCATTTATTCATTC
The DNA here is from genome assembly GCA_027497455.2 of Sardinella longiceps. Taxonomy (NCBI): domain Eukaryota; kingdom Metazoa; phylum Chordata; class Actinopteri; order Clupeiformes; family Clupeidae; genus Sardinella; species Sardinella longiceps. The sequence continues at coordinate 26,312 of JAODXP020003414.1, forward strand.
ATTCATTAGGTGATTTGAATGTACACCAAATTTTTCTCAAATCAATCAACAGCAACTAGCAGATAACACCATTGCAAAGTTCAATTTACTGTCATGTGCACATATCTGATGAACGCTCCACAAATAATCTGACAGAGGTGATAGGTGAATTCGGGGCATGGTGCGGCCGTTGGGAAATCACTCGTGCCCCACCTGTAATGTGTCCGCGCCCCTCTAGTAGCCAGACTAGGACAACGCATGCACTGAGACCAAAATGCTCTTACCCACATATGTAACTCCAGGTAAGGGGGTGAATAACCAAAATTGAACTATTCTTTTAACTGGCAGCAATGTGTTATATAATATGATACGTTATAGCCACAGCAGACATTGCCACAGCAGTCCACAGTCTTCGTGCCCCATGACCACTGAACCCCTGGTAGTGCCAATCATAAATGTTAATCAGGAATCATATCATAAGCACTTGGCGGCTTTGCACATGTGGTATATTGAACACCTTTGGCAATAACATTACCCTTTATGACATTGTTATCTTTGTAACACTTTGATCTATGAAGTCAAACCAAAACTTTATTTTCAGTTTTCTTTTTCTTCAAGATGTTTTTGTGTAGGCCTTTTTTGGCCTAGTCTGCAGATAAACTACACTGTAGCTGTTTAGGTTGTAGATTTAGTTTTTCTGACCCAGACCCAGTCAAATAAAGGCTGTGGCAATTGAAGTTGACCACATCTTTTACAGTCTCTTGAAGTGTGAATGTGGCTGAGGTACCCAAGTTGATTCCTCAATGACCTCACCTAGGCGAGAAGCATGATTTCTATCTGCTGAGCTTATCTTTACAGGTTCATTGTGATGATAAAATAAGAAACGTGTCAATATGCTAATGTGTCCCTTTATATGAAACAACATTGACTTCAGAGAAAACGAAACTGATAAGAGATATTATGTCATTTATCAACTCTTTGCTCTGGTTAATTTATTTTTGATTTATCACTTGAGTCTTTATTTTGACAGCACTACCGTAATTTCCCGACTATTAGCCGCGGCTTATATATTGATTTTTCAAAATTTCTTCTGCTATGAGGTTAAAACAGGTGGGCAGTTAATATGGTGTTAATATGTTTTTGTTTTTTTTAACTTGCATAAAACACTGTCCTGCGGCTTATACACAATGCGGCTTATATGCAAGAAATTACTGTAGTCCCAATTGTTTACTGCATTACATTATCTCTGAGGTGAACTAGAATGTAAAAAATAAAATGTGTATGGTAGGGTTGTTGATCGATTCATCAAAAATACATGGCATACTCAGGGTGTAAATAATGGGCTATTTCAATTAGTTCAGTGTTCAAATTTGCCTCCATTGTTAAAAGGTCATCTTGGACAGCTGTATATTTTCATGTGTTATTCCAGCATACTGTATGTGCACTATAATTTATCACTTAATACTTTTTGTTATGTCATTCTTACCCAATCCTTACTTGGTACTTCACAGGTCATGAAATAAAATAAAGCGTTACTGAATGTTTTATATCAGTCATTAGTCTTGAAGATCACAAATAAGTGCATGAAATTCCATGAACAATTAATTGCAAGTAATATTTGAAGGTCCTCAGAGGTACGCTTCCACCATGAGACTGGGTTGCAATAATATTTAGCAAGAAATGTCTTGGCAAGAAATGAGTGTGGCTATTTTAACATAATGTCAGATAATACAATTTTTATAGTTTAGGTTTTCCAGTTTCTTTCTCTTTTTTTTTTACACCAGCCACCTCCTGCTGTGGAGAGGGTATGCTTGAGGCAAATGTATTTTGTAGTTGACCACCTCTATTGGCACAGTTGTGCATAAAACACACAACCATTGAGCATGGGTATTGGTGTGAGATATATGGGCCCTGACTTACATGTAACACCTAGCCTGGCTTGCGTGACAACGTTCAGAAATGAACTGCGGTCTCCTGGGTTGCTTGTTTGTGCACAAAGACACACAGTTGAGAGCCAGGCATGCCATGAAGTCATGAGTGAGGAGAGAAGTCATGAGTGACTTGAGTGACAAAACAACATAAATAAAACAACAATGTTATGTCATAACAAACAAACAAGATATAATATCCCTCATTTCATCCATTCACTGACACTGAACTTACTTCCACCCTTCCCCCAACCATTTTGCCAGTGACTAGCTGGATCCTGGTTTGTTTGACGTTTACAGCCCATGTTGTTTCCGGAGTCCGGACTTCTTCACAGTTTATTCAAAGGGCAGGCAGCTAGTAGATCAAGAAGAGATGCCAAATGGCGTAACTATCAGTAAACAGACTGAGGGCCCTATCTTGCAGGCAGCGCACCATGCCTTCGCGACTCGCGCAAGTTATCATTGCTATTTTGTGCGAGCGCATGGTTCGTTTTTCTCTCAAGTAATTCACGTTGTCTAACTAGCAAGTGACTTTGCGTCCTCGGAGGTGTGTCGAAGGTGTGGCTAGGCGCAAAGCGCAAAAGATGCTATTATACAGACGCAGAAAGGGATCCGCCAGTGACTGGAAAAAACCTGGTCATTCATCAGTCACGCATTCCTGAAATGCTATTTTATGGACGCACAACGCAATATGTAATGCAGTCGTTGTTCCAGCATAACGATGACGGCCACAACAATAATTATTACAATCGGAAAATCATTATGATGCTCAGGAAGATGTGGTTAACCACAATTTATAGCCTGCAACAGAAAACGCGTGAGGATATAAGAAGGGGGGACGTTAAATGGAGAATCAAGTTTACTTTCGCTTTCGAATGAATATTCCGAGATATCTATCAGGACTAAATCAACTTCCTTCGTGTCTTGTGCAGCCTGTAGACATCAATTTAAGATTACCATACCCATTACGGCTCTGACTATGACTAGACCCGACGTGTGAGCTTGCTCGCTATTCAATATTTTAATTTCTTTAAATGCACAAGGAGGAGATCAGCTGGTGTGATAGCAATTCACCAGGCGCTTTGTGCTGTTCGTTCTTAGGGCCCTATTTTGACGACGCAAAGTCAACTGTTGTTTGGCGGGTGGCGCATATGGTTTTGGGGGCGTGTCGGTGGCTTTTTGCTATTTTCACAGCGCAGAAAATGAACTTCGCGCCGGCGCAAAGTCCAAAAAGGTTGGACTTAGGATGCCTAATTAATCATGGGTGTGTTATGGGTGTAACACAGGCATAACCAATGACAGATCAATCTCTCACTGCCTTTAAGAACGAACAGCGCAAAGCGCCTGGTGAATTGCTATCACACCAGCTGATCTCCTCCTTGGGCATTTAAAGAAATTAAAATATTGAATACCGAGCAAGCTCACACGTCGGGTCTAGTCATAGTTAGAGCCGTAATGGGTATGGTAATATTAAATTGATGTCTACAGGCTGCACAAGATACGAAGGAAGCTGATTTAGTCCCGATAGATATCTCGGAATATTCATTCGAAAGCGAAAGTAAACTTGATTCTCCATTTAACGTCCCCCCTTCTTATATCCTCACTCGTTTTCTGTTACAGGCTAATAAATTGTGGTTAACCACATCTTCCTGGGCATCATAATGATTTTCCGATTGTAATAATTATTGTTGTGGCCGTCATTGTTATGCTGGAACAAGGACTGCATTACCTATTGCGTTGTGCGTCCATAAAATGTCATTTCAGGAATGCGTGACTGACGAATGACCAGGTTTTTTCCAGTCACTGGCGGATCCCTTTCTGTGTCTGCAAAATAGCATCTTTTGTGCTTCGCGCCTAGCCACACCTTCGACACACCTCCGAGGACGCAAAGTCACTTGCTAGTTAGACAACGTGAATTACTTGACAGAAAAACGAACCATGCGCTCGCACAAAATAGCAATGACAGCTTGCGCGAGTCGCGAAGGCATGGTGCGCCGCCTGCAAGATAGGGCCCTTAAAGGCAATGAGAGATTGATCTGTCATTGGTTATGTCTGCGTTACACCCATAACACACCCATGATTAATTAGGCATCCTAAGTCCAACTTTTTTGAACTTTGCGCCGGCGTGAAGTTCATTTTCTGCACTGTGAAAATAGCAAAAAGCCGCCGACACGCCCCCAAACCATATGCGCCACCCGTCAAACAATAGTTGACTTTGCGTCGTCAAAATAGGGCCCTCAGCAGTTGCTTAAGGGCCCATAACGACTTGGGTCCCACCAAATAATGAATGTTATTCTCAAATGGGGCAATTCACAGCTGCCCCCTACCCCCAAGGATTCCCCAAACATGTTGTTTGACATTCAGGAGCTAGGCCATAATCTTTGTCTATTCTGACTTGATAGCCGAGACATTTTCTTTCTGAAATTGAATTTAACATGCCAGGAAAGTGGAACCATATCCAAGATTAATCTGAGTTATTTTTTTGAATATGATTTCATTTTTTTTAGATGAATCACTTCATCAGTCAGTTAATTTTTGCCATTACTAATATATACATAACATAACCTGCATCTTACCTCATGGTGAAGCCTGAAACATTATTCAACTAAGTAGGCCAATGTAGATGCAAAAGTGTTTCAATTATTATTAGTGATAATAATCAGCGAAAAGCAACAATGTGCATTTTGGTAATCTAATTTGCTTTACTGGGGATTGTGGGATAACCTATTGTAGCCTAATGAACCTGTGCATTACGTGAGTTGAGTTGATAGCGATGAGTCCAAATATAAACACAGAAGCGTTTTCCAGAAACAAATGAAGATTCCAACATGTGATCTGTGACTTAAGCCAATATATTATTTGAGGTTGCATCTCTCATTTAAATGAACAAAAGTTTCAGTCACTAAATGAAATATAAAAAATAAAATGAAAATTTTTCGATTAGACCTGATGGATTTTTTTCTAATACGAATGATGAGGAGAGACACAGTAGTTCTCATACGTAGTCAAGAAAGTACGCTATCTGGGACACATCATCACTGACGACCTTTGTGATAATGATGATATTCAGCGTCAGTGCTGTAAGGTCTATGCACAGGCCAATATGTTGGCACGCAGATTCTGTATGTGCACAGATGATTAGGATCCTGCTAGCACTTTATTTGTTAATTGTGACATCCCCACCTTCCACACTGTGCTGAGGAATTTTATGTATAAATTGTATGTGTACACTCCTAGTGTCAAAAACAGTTTAATAATTGCTCTCACAGACACAAAACAGAGTGACACAAGACTTCTGGGCTGTGGAGATGTTTGCATGTGGTTTGCATTCTGGGCTGTGGAGATGTACAGTATGCTGTATGCTGATGTGTGTTGATGTTGTATTTGCATTGTTGTAGCCTATTTGTATTTGTGCCACAGTGTTTTTTTAGATCCATGAGTCTGAAATAAAGTATTTATTCATTTATTCATTCATTCAGTGATTTGAATGTACACCTAAGGCAGTGGTTCTCAAACTTTTTCTGTCATTCCCCACTTTGGAAGGCTGAGAATTTTCACGCCCCACCTGCTCTGAGATGTTTCACCAAGTGGGTAGGCCTGTAGATGATTCATGTTACTAATTCAAAGCCAAATTTTTCTCAAATCAATCAACAGCAACTAGCAGATAACACCATTGCAAAGTTCAATTTACTGTCATGTGCACATATCTGATGAACGCTCCACAAATAATCTGACAGAGGTGATAGGTGAATTCGGGGGGCATGGTGCGGCCCGACTAGGACAACGCATGCACTGAGACCAAAATGCTCTTACCCACATATGTAACTCCAGGTAAGGGGGTGAATAACCAATTTTCATAAAGAGGTGAACTATTCTTTTAACTGGCAGCAATGTGTTATATAATATGATACGATATAGCCACAGCAGACAGCAGTCCACAGTCTTCGTGCCCCATGACCACTGAACCCCTGGTAGTGCCAATCATAAATGTTAATCAGGAATCATATCATAAGCACTTTGCGGCTTTGCACATGTGGTATATCGAACACCTTTGGCAATAACATTACCCTTTATGACATTGTTATCCTTGTAACACTTTGATCTATGAAGTCAAACCAAAACTTTATTTTCAGTTTTCTTTTTCTTCAAGATGTTTTTGCGTAGGCCTTTTTTGGCCTAGTCTGCAAATAAACTACACTGTAGCTGTTTAGGTTGTAGATTTAGTTTTTCTGACCCAGACCCAGTCAAATAAAGGCTGTGGCTGTTGAAGTTGACCACATCTTTTACAGTCTCTTGAAGTGTGAATGTGGCTGAGGTACCCAAGCTCAATGACCTCACCTAGGCGAGAAGCATGATTTCTATCTGCTGAGCTTATCTTTACAGGTCATTGCATTTCATCGTGATGATAAAATAAGAAACGTGTCAATATGCTGATGTGTGCCTTTATATGAAACAACATTGACTTCAGAGAAAACGAAACTGACAAGAGATATTATCATCATTATTATCATTATTTATCAACTCTTTGCTCTGGTTAATTTATTTTTGATTTATCACTTGAGTCTTCATTTTGACAGCACTACCGTAATTTCCCGACTATTAGCCGCGGCTTATATATTGATTTTTCAAAATTTCTTCTGCTATGAGGTTAAAACAGGTGGGCAGTTAATGTGGTGTTAATATGTTTTTGTTTTTTTTTAACTTGCATAAAACACTGTCCTGCGGCTTATACACAATGCGGCTTATATGCAAGAAATTACTGTAGTCCCAATTGTTTACTGCATTACATTATCTCTGAGGTGAACTAGAATGTAAAAAATAAAATGTGTATGGTAGGGTTGTTGATCGATTCATCAAAAATACATGGCATACTCAGGGTGTAAGAAGCATAATGGGCTATTTCAATTAGTTCAGTGTTCAAATTTGCCTCCATTGTTAAAAGGTCATCTTGGACAGCTGTATATTTTCATGTGTTATTCCAGCATACTGTATGTGCACTATAATTTATCACTTAATACTTTTTGTTATGTCATTCTTACCCAATCCTTACTTGGTACTTCACAGGTCATGAAATAAAATAAAGCGTTACTGAATGTTTTATATCAGTCATTAGTCTTGAAGATCACAAATAAGTGCATGAAATTCCATGAACAATTAATTGCAAGTAATATTTGAAGGTCTTCAGAGGTACGCTTCCACCATGAGACTGGGTTGCAATAATATTTAGCAAGAAATGTCTTGGCAAGAAATGAGTGTGGCTATTTTAACATAATGTCAGATAATACAATTTTTATAGTTTAGGTTTTCCAGTTTCTTTCTTTTTTTACACCAGCCACCTCCTGCTGTGGAGAGGGTATGCTTGAGGCAAATGTATTTTGTAGTTGACCACCTCTATTGGCACAGTTGTGCATAAAACACACAAGCATTGAGCATGGGTCATTGGTATGGGATATATGGGCCCTGACTTACATGTAACACCTAGCCTGGCTTGCGTGACCACGTTCAGAAATGAACTGCG
>JAODXP020003416.1:0-17500 GCA_027497455.2 Sardinella longiceps
TTGTGGAATTGTCCCTACCAATGTTGAGACCAAACTTACGCCCTTGTGTCTAACATTTAGAAAGGGCCTGGAGGTGTTAAAAGAGTCTATTCCAGAATTTTAGGAAGCAGTGGTAATTTTGAGGTAAATGTTCAGGACAGTGTTGTCAAAGACAGGCTTTTTTTACTGACCTCAATATAATATCATCTGTTTACAATGGCAATGGGTTTCCAGGAAAGATGCTGTTGTAATTTGAATCCTGATTTGAATATTTTCTGCTTCAAAGCAACAGCAGTCTTGTGTTCTGACTCAGTCCACCTCTGATCACCAGCGTTCCTTCACTGGCCACACTGCACAGCACACACAAACACACACACACACACACACACACACACACACAGAGAGACACACACACAGTCATCCTGTCCAAGTCCAACACTCGGATCTCAGTTGCTGAGTAGAAATGCCACCGGGGAGAAGGAGCAGACTTCAGGAGACTTTTCACCACCCAGCTGTGAGTATTTACTTCACTTCTGAGGAAGCTTTTAATTAACTTAACAAATTTAAAATTGAAGATCCGTTCTCTTCCGAGTCATTGTTTGATAATCATGTTCTGTTCTGTCATCAGTTGTCTAGTGATAAGGTTGATAGCAGCATTACACTTAACAGGGACGGTCCAATGATGTCTAATCTCACAAAGAAGTTGTTCTTTGAGTGTTTCATGCATTTTTAGTTATGAAATTTGTTTTGAAAGTTCTTTGTATAATTAAAAAAAAAATTGATCACTTCGAAAATCCAGGTCTAAAAAAGGAAACAGCAAATTAAGTCATGAATGTGTTTTTCAAAGTTTCTTATCTCACTCTGATCAATTTTGATTGTGCTTAAAAAGCTACTGTCCAATTTTGCAAGTAATCTGATGAGGGTTTAAGATCTTGACTGACGGGCCGGATGTTAGCAGTCAATCTGTTGATAGGGTTTGATGCCTGTACATTGGCAAGTCTCAAACCAGTAGCCCCACTTTAAGCATGTTAACCTGCAGGGTTAAAAGGAGGGGGATTTCTGTTTCATACAACAAATTTGACAAATCAAGCCTACAATCTAATTCACCTTGGCTGAATGAGGAATTATTCTATTTTGGGAAGGCTCCCTGGGCCGGATTAAATAGACCAACAGGCTGCATGTTGGCGCACCTCTGGGCTAACGGAATCATTACGTGGTGAATGAGGCTCTGTGTCTCCCCCTAGTGCTACTTCTGCGTATTTCATGCTCATCTCTGTTCCCTGTGCTTCAGTTTGCAACCTACTGCAATCCACATCCTGATCCTGAAGATCTTGGAGCTGCTGCTGCACAGTTATGAATTATTATATAGCCCATTTGAGTGTGTGTGTGTGTGTGTGTGTGTGTGTGTGTGTGTGTGTGTGTGTGTGTGTGTGTCTTTTATCAGTTTGGATCAAACATTTGTTTGTTCAGTCCAGAACCTGTATGCTGCCGCCAATCATCTGTAGAACCATGCCCCGTTCTCTCTCATGTTCCCTCCAGAACCCAGATGATGTTTGTGCTGCTGGTGCTTCTGCTGAGTGACAGAAGAGGCCTCTGCCAGGCTAAAGGCAACTCTAATTCAGGTAAAAGAAAAAATCCAGTTTATGATGCACATATCTCTAATGAAGTTCAGGTGGGGCGTATAGTATATAGCCTACTATATCTCTAAGTGCGTGTGTTGTTTAAAGGCAAAGGCAGTTTATTTATATAGCGCATTTCATACTTAATGTGCTTCACACATAATAAAATTGAAATTCAAGAAAGACTTGAAAGTGATAAAAAATAAACATGCGAGATGGAAATAACGAAATTAAAAACAAGCAAAAGCAAATAAAAACATAATTTAGAGAATTTTAAAACAAGTAAAACATAGGCTATTTTACTGTAGTTTGTATATTTCACAGATCAGGATTAGAGGTATGAACTGAGTGGTAAACTACACTTGTCCATTACTGAGGGATCAAGAAGTAAAGTAGTCCCATCGTAAGATGCTCAATGTGACATTTTAAGACCCTAAAAGACAAAGCAATGGACATGACCATTAAACCATAGACCGTAAAGTCTAATGTCATGCTTGGAGCTGTCGTGGCCTTGTGGGGATGATTGAAGTAAACAACACGGTTAACAACAGTTGGCTTGTCAGATGTGTTGGGGAAACGTGCCACTTGTATCAAGTTGTATGTCATCCAATGAATCTTTAATTGGTTATCTCCAGTGACTGCTGTGGGGAAAACAAATGCAAGGAAGTTAGTAACTCTGCTTTTGGGAAATGGATGGCTAGTCAGTACAGTTGGATATCAGTGTATGTCTGGAGTTTTGGCTCCACCTGCTGCTCAGATAGGATCATGGCAGGTGACTCAGATCTGAAGTCCATAGAATGTGTTACCAATGTGAGCACCAACATCTAGAAATGAAAGGAAATTTTGTGAGGGAAGAGAGAGCAATTTAGGACATCAAGGTAAGTTACAGAAAGAAAAGAGAAGAAAACGGTGACGGGGATATCTTTTAAAATCCCTTAATTTGCATCTTTAAATATATTAGCATCTTTAAACATCTGTTCTATACAAGTGTATGTCGTAGAGGGACTTGTGTGGCTTAATTATCCACATCCATACACAGTGAGTGAGTGTGAGTGAAAGTGTAGAGATGAGGGCGGAGTTTAGATCAGTGTGGTGATGAAGCTCCTTTTTTATCTGCCTGCAGGTGGCGCTAACAATAACAGTGAACTTCGTGTGGTGAATGGAGAGCGGGAGCTGCTCAGGCAGAGTGGAGGTGTGCCATGAGAAAAACAGGGGCCATGGGAATATGGGGCACTGTGTGTGATGATTACTGGGGCATTAATGATGCTCAGGTGGTGTGCAGACAGCTGGGCTGTGGAGAAGCTGTGGAGGCCGTCACCAATCGCTGGCACTGGTTCAGAGAGCCTCACTTTGGCCAGGGGTCAGGGAAGATCTGGATGGACGATGTGAGCTGCACAGGGACAGAAGAGACTCTACAGAGCTGCACATTCAGAGGGTTTGGGACACATAACTGTGGGCATAGAGAGGATGCTGGAGTCATCTGCTCAGGTACATAATACACACACACACACACACACACACACACACACATTACGAATTGTGCTGATGACACACAGCAGCATAACAGCTCACATTGTAAACATTACTGATTGCATTGCAACTCAGATCACAAACACATTTTGTTTGACGACCACGAGATGCACACTGAATTAGCCTTGGCCTGCCCATACTTCCTGATGCTGCATAAAATTTTGCGATCAAGTCAGTATGGCCAAAGACGCAATTTCCTCAACTCTCGAGCCCAGAAAAATCAGGACTCATTGAGAAAAGAGCAGGCTGAAGGAGGCGAGATTACAATGACTCTGTTCAGTTTGATTGTATTTGATAAAATTAATTTAAATTAATTCTGCCCCGAAGTTCCAGGCAATGCTAGCTTTGCCAGACCGCAGTTCATTTCTGAACATGGTCACACAAGCCAGGTTAACATTGAATATCACTTTGCATCAAATGCCATTTAAAACAAGCCCATTGGCTAGCTCTGCAGTTGTGATGTCATTTCCTGATGCTGAAGTGTTCCTTCCTGTCTCTTGTCTTGTCTATGCAGGTGAAGACTCTACTGAGACTCTCTCTACTGTCTATCAGAGGTGTCCTCTGAACATCATTGTCCCAGCAGGTGGCGCTGTGAGACTCTCCTGCCTCTCAGACTGCCAGGGGGTGTGTGAGCATAAGAAGGTGGGGGGACATCCATGGAGGCTGTAGACACGAGTGAGCAGGGGAGAAAGTGTTTCTTTCAGTCAAGACGAGCCCAGCTTATCATACAAGATGTGAAAAAACAGCATGCAGGCTCCTACTACTGCAGCAATGATGGAGACAGCAGACTCTTTAGTCTACGGATACACACAGGTCAGAGTTACACACACACACACACACACACACACACACACACACACACACACACACACACACATGCAGGCTCCTACTACTGCAGTAATGATGGAGACAGCAGACTCTTTAGTCTACAGATACACACAGGTCAGTGTTACACAACAATCCACACACACACACACACACACACACACACACACCCCACTACATGCAGGCTCCTACTACTGCAGTAATGATGGAGACAGCAGACTCTTTAGTCTACAGGTACACACATTGGCTTTCAGATGTTGACACACACGGTTACACGACACACACACACACACACACACACACACACACGCACATGCATGCTCCTACTACTGCAGGACATGATGTAGATAGCAGGCTCTGTAATCTACAGGATACACACAGGTCAGTGTTACACACACACTTTCACGACACACACACACACACACACACACACACATAAGCTGACTCCTACTACTGCAGCAGCACTAATAGTACACTCTTTAGACTACAGATGACACACAGGTCAGTGTTTACACACACGACACACACACACACACACACACACACACACACACACACACACACACATGCAGGCTCGCTACTACTGCAGCAGCACTAACAGTACGCTCTTTAGACTACAGATACCACAGGTCAGTGCTACACACACACACACACACACACACACGACGTACTGACTCCTACTACTGCAGCACATAATAGTACGCTCTTTAAACTACAGATACACACAGGCCAGTGCTACACACACACACACACACACACACACACACACACACACACACACACACACACACACACACGTCTGACTCCTACTACTGCAGCAGCACTAAGAGTATGTCTTTAACCTACAGATACACACGTCAGTGCTACACACCTATATACACACACACACACAGACACACACACACACACACACACACACACATGTCTGACTCCTACTACTGCAATGATGGATACAGGAGACTCTTTAGGCCTCGTTCAGATTGGCATCCCAAATCCGATTTTTTGCATGTCCAGATTGTATCTAGAATTGATTTCGGATGGTCTGTACAGCACATGACATAACCACCTGAATACTCCCCACATACGGAGGTGGTGTCTTAATGTGCCACTTTGGCCTTGCTAGTTCCTCTCGGCGTAGAAATTGAATATGCAAGAGTGGTGCAGCGGAGCACGGCACAGTTTTTAGGATATGTAGGGAGAACTCTAGCGGTGAAAATGCGAACTCAAGTCAAGGAAATGAAGGCGCATAATGGCCGGTCCTTGGGTCTTTCCCCCAAATGCATATATGCTAAATTGGTTGGTATTGTGCCATTGTATTGAACTGGTCAGCAATGCTTTTCTGAAGCTTTAGGGGAAAGGACGCCTGCCAGGAGGAGCTCTGTGGTAAAAAATGTGAGCCTAAACCTAGCGCAAACCTAAAGTAAAAATCAGTCTTGCATCTTTAAGCCATGCACTGATGATGGCTTAAGGGCCGCAACGCGTTTTCTATGGACATGGTGGTTTGTTATAAAAAAATAATGAGACTCAGCCTCTGAGAGTCGATTTTTCTTTAAGTTATAGTTTCCTTTTTTCACGCACCCAAAGTCATTTATCCTACTTTAGAAGTTGAGCGCGCCCTCCAACAGTGGCGCCTCCAGGTGTACGGGCGTACGCCCTGTGCGTACCTTGGGAGAGCAAGAGAGAGAGAGAGAGAGAGAGAGAGAGAGAGAGAGAGAGAGAGAGAGAGAGAAACGTGCATGAGAAAATTGGATATTATATTCATCATTCATTCCTGTCATTAGGCTACTTACACGGAGTTCATTTTGTTTTGTCATGTTTGCGCTCTCCCACTGCAAGCAATGCGAGCACGGTCGATAGAGAGGCCAGATTTTGATCAGATATGCAAAACATCGGATTTAGACTGCAGTCTGAACATACAGTAGTGTTTGTCTACACAGCATACACACAGGCCAGTGCTAAATACACAGGCATGCCTGAATACTGTGACGGGTCAAAAACTGTTTGCCAATGCCAATACATAGTATGTATACAAGAGATCACATGCAATCTGTACACACACACACACTGCACTACACATGCACTACAGCACACACACACACACACACACACACACACACAGCACATGTAGCCTGTCTCTTTACTTACATATGTACATGTAATCAGAATGTCTGTGTGTGTATCTGCAGATAGCTGTCAGCCATATGCTAACCTCCAGCCCAGGGTGGTGTTTGTGGGTGATGTTGTCCAGACGTTGTCCACCTCCAGTGCCACTGAGTGCCAACTGACCTGTACTCTCCATGCCACCTGCCAGTTCTTCTCTTTCCTGGAGCCGCACAACACAGACAACACAGCAAGGTACCTGAGGAACCACACACACATGCACACACACACACACACACACACACACACACACACACACACACACACACACACACACACACACACACGCGGTACCTAAGGAACACTAGTCCTAACCAGTACATTCAACATTCTCAAATTTAGACAGTTTAGAAGACAGAATAATCCTGACGTGTTGCCCAGTTGGCCTTGGCCAGATGCGCCACTCATGTATTTGATTTATTTTAATTCATTACTTTTATAACTACAAGTCAGTGAACACCTAAAGCACAGAACACAGAATGTTTTTGATAGTTAGAACGCTTAGCAGGAGAAGAATTGGTCTGAACTACTTCCTCTCACTATTGCTATTTTCCACAAACCAGCAAAGACCATTCACTTAGTCAGAGACACTGGTTATCTGATTCAGTTTCCTTGTGTCCACAGCACCTGCACTCCTAATGACCAAGACACTCTGACCAGCCCTTCACTGCTAACGCCTCTGCAGGAACTACATCAGTGGTTCTCCCTCAGGAACCTGTCCTACAACAGGTAATGAACAGCTGGGTCCGCCCTCAGGAACTGTTCTCAGTAGACATAAGAACAGGGTTCTCCCTCAGGAACTTTCCTGGAAGAGGTAAGAACAGGGTTCTCCCTCAGGAACTGTTCTAGTAGACATAAGAACAGGGTTCTCCCATCAGGAACTGTCCTGGAACAGGTAATAACAGGGTTCTCCCTCAGGAACTGTTCTAGTAGACATAAGAACAGGGTTCTCCCATCAGGAACTTTCCTGGAAAAGGTAAGAACAGGGTTCTCCCTGAGGGAGTTCAGGTTCAGGTTCATGTGTCAAGCTGAGAAAGGGGGTTGTAGGTGTCTTCCAAGTATTTGGCCACCATAACTACAGGCCCATTTACGCCATTTAGTAGCTTTAGTGTAAGAGTGTAATGTTCCAAAATATTTATTCCTATCCAGCTTTATTCACTTTTTTGTTGTGCTAGTTAGTATTACTACACCGAAAAAAGTTGTCCCAGAATATTCAAAATACCACGTAAAACGTGACAGAAAATGTATTTTGCTAAGACAATTGTTTTGGAACATCAACAGACACCACTAGATTAGATTAGATTAGATTAGCCTTTATTGTCTCAGAAGAGAAATTCGTCTTGGGCAGTCGAGAGGTAGGGGTTACACACCCAGTAACATATATACATATAACACTTATGGGCCAATGCCCACACACAGTCACACAGTTGCCGTCAACCAGGCCACCAAGTTGGCCAGTACAGAAATGCATTGCATATCTTCAACATACACTTATATTGCACGCTGACCCATGATATTGCACCAACATAGTATTGCACACAGTCCCTTAAAAGATTGCACATACTCTCTCATTCATTGCACACAGCCCTTAAAATTGCACTTATTCTCATATATTGCACACAACCCTTAATATTGCACATAACCCTCCTAATCATCCATACACATTCACTTCACATTTCACAAGACCATCCTCCTCGCCACACATACACACACACACCCACACACACAAACACATCTAATATTGCACATCCCTCCATCCACACACACACCCACTCACTCACTCACTCACTCACTCACACACATCCTCACTCCTACCCAGCCTGATTGTTCCTCAAAAGAATCTACCCAACTCACCCTTACCTACTGTTAAGCAGTTTAATAGATAAGGGAACAGTAGAACATTTATATCTGTTTGTTTTGCAGTTTAAGACCCTGTATCTTCTACCTGAGGGCATCAATGCATACTCCTCATGCAGGATGTGATTCACATCACCAACTATTTTGAGGCCTTGCTTTCTCACTGTGTCCTCAAATATGTCTTGGAGTGAGACAGGCGGTGTTGTCCCCATAATTTTCCCAGCCCTTTTTACAAGGGCCTGCAATTGTGCCTTCAGTTTAACAGTCAAATTCCCAAACCAGACCATAATACCATAGCGGATGATGGATTCAATGGATGCCCTATAGAAAGATAGCATTATGTGCTTATCCACCCCAAAGATCCTCAATCTCCGCAGAAAATGTAGACGTTGACTAATCCTAGCACACAGAAATTCCATATGCTGAGCCCACTTCAGCTGAGTGTCAAGGAAGATTCCTAGATATTTGTAAGATGTTACTTGCTCCACCATCTCTCCATTAATCAGAATAGGGCTATGATTGCCAATGGCTCTAGGGTCCACAACCATCTCCTTAGTCTTACCTACATTCAGAACAAGGTTGTTTGCCTCACACCACTGTACCACCCCATCTATCTCAGACTGATAGAGCCTTATGTCTGAGTCTGGGGTGAGTAAACTCAAAATAACTGTGTCATCTGAGAATTTAATAAAGTAATTGTTTAAATTATGGTTCCTGCAGTCATTTGTGTATAATGTAAAGAGTAGAGGAGAGCTTACACAGCCTTGGGGTACACCTGTATTAATGGTCAGGGTGTCAGAGAGTGTGGAATTAACTCTGACCTGTTGTGTTCTGTCCTTTAAGAACGCCTGATACCATCTGATCACATATGAGTTAACCTCCAAATGTTGCATTTTACTTAAAAGAGATAAGGGCAGAATAGTATTAAAAGCTGAACTAAAATCCATGAATAGCAGACGCGCGTATGCCTTAGAGTTATCTAGGTGCTTTAGAAGAAGGTGTGACAAAGTACATAGGGCATCACCGGTACTCCTACCGTCACTATAAGCAAATTGGTAGGGGTCCCGGAGATGCTGAATTTGCCGGTTTAACAGACCTATCATGATCCGCTCCAATGACTTCATCACTACTGAAGTCAATGCAACGGGTCTGTAATCATTGTTCTCCTTTGGGCAAGGCTTTTTTGGGATTGGGATTATAATGGCCCTTTTCCACTGAGCTGGGATCGTGTAACCACTTAGTGAGCAGCACATGTTTTACAATAAATAAGATACGTTACGATAATACTTTATTTGTCAGTTTGCACTGAAATTCTTTTGCGTTCCTGAGCAAGACTCGTTTAGCTCGTTTAAGATACAGACATACACATAACATCAAAGACAATTGCACATGTGGTAGACATAGGACACAGGCTCAAGTACATACCTACAGACATACATGCATACTTACATACAGTACATATATAACCCACATAACTTAAAGACATTACCATCATGGAAGATGGCACTAAACATACAGTCTGACTGACCTGACAAGACTGGTTCTGCAGGAGAATTGATTGATGTATGAAGGAATGTTTGAGTCTGTTGCGGTTAAGGAGGGCACTCTGAACCGCCTGTTGGAGGTAATAGCTGATATTCTCGGTGAAGAATGTGTGTGATGTCAGTGGAGATGCATGTGGCTAATCGGAGCATACTCTTGTTATGAGCTTCCTGGAAAAGGTTTGATTCAATTCAATTCAATTCAATTTTATTTGTAGAGCGCACAAATACAGTACATTGTCTCGCGGCGCTTTACAGACAGTACGGGAAGCATCCATGAGAATCAGGGGCAAGGAAAAACTCCCTCGCTTTGTAAATAATTTGTTATGTAGGAAGAAACCTTGGGCAGATCCACGCCTCATGGACTCAGCCTACCTGCCTGGGGCCTTTTATGGGTATGATTTATGATATGGGCAGCCCAATAATCTTAGAGCAGATTTTGATTTGGTGTTGGAGTTTAGCTTTATCTTTGACAGAGAGGCTGCTATACAGAAGCTGTACTGCAGTAAAGCATAACACTCTGGATGTAAAAAATAAAAAGATTATCTGGGCACTAGCACCAAAAGATCTTAGCCTACGAAGGAAGTATATACGTTGCTGTATTTTTTTGCATGTGAAATCATGGGGTCAGTCCAAGTCAGGTTTTCGGTCAATCATGACACCCAGGTATTTATATGATGGGACTTGACACCTTGGTCCATTTCCAGGCTTTGGTTGGGTCGTCTCTGTGAAGTGCGACCCATGCACTGTGTGTGTCGCCCCCTAGTGCCTGTAGGGCGTTCTGCAGCTGCTCTCTGGACTGGATGGCGGCGAGGTCAGAGTGGCTCTGACTGCAATGTTGAAGTTTGTTTTATTGACATTATCAGACATGCACAAAGCAAGCAATTGTAAAGCAGAAAAGGGGGGATTCTAAATGAGCAAAATATCAGAGAGGACCAATTGTTAAAATGTTGGTGTCAATGATTCTATTTCATTCCTAGACACTCCAGAAAAGGATGAACATGCTAAACAGTAAACTTCTCCTTTAACAGGGATCCGTCAGGTGCTGGCTAACGTTGTTCACACACACCCAATACATTCATATGCCATGTGTGAAAGCAAGGGTCTGTTTGCTCTGCCGTTACGTCTGTTTGTGTGTACATGTGTGTATATGGGTATGTGTGTTTATGTATTTGTGTGTGTGAGTGTGTGTGTTTGTGTGTGTGTGTGTGTGTGTGTGTGTGTGTGCATGTGTGTGTGTGTGTAGTGTTCTCCCCCATTAGGAACTACACCCTGGTGCAGGAGTCTGTTAACTGGACGGAGGCTCAGCGTCGCTGCAGTCAGATCCACTCTGACCTCGCCGTCATCCAGTCCAGAGAGCAGCTGCAGAACGCCCTACAGGCACTAGGGGGCGCCACAGACAGCGCATGGATCGCACTTCACAGAAACGACCCAACCAAAGCCTGGAAATGGACCAACGTGTTTGAGAAGTGGGAGGAGGGTCATGGTGTGACTACAGCTGGATGTGTCTTCTACTCAGGAGGAAAGTGGATCTCAAGAAAAACATGTGAAAGTGACAATCATAATGGTCTGCCCTCCATGTGTCAGTATGGTGAGTCAGACTAATATACTGTATATGTGTGTGTGTGTGTGTGTGTGTGTGTGTGTGTGTGTGTGTGTGTGTGTGTGTGTGTGTGTGTGTGATGAAAGTGCATGAGAGTTAGAGTCAGAGTAAAATTGTATTGTGGTGATATGAAGGAGGTAAATGCAGTAAGTGTGACTGACCACCATTATTGAGCCTCTAAATATGGAATGCAAATACCCTAGAGGATTATGCATTGGCCATGGTGTGGAGGGAAAGATACTTGTCTCAGTGCACAATAAATCTCATCTACATGGTGTAGGCTTCTTAAAAATATATAGTTTAGGCTGTCTAGCTCATTTACCCTCAAGGTAGGCTACAGATGGACATGTAATCGTTATTGTATCGGCCTATTCAAGGGTATGATGCCTCATTTACATAGGCATACATGATATTTCAGAAAACTCCCAATACAAAACAGTTTCATCTTAACATAAATGCCAATTTTTGTGGGGATACCTATTAGTTAATTTTTTTACCCTATTCAGCCTTAAAATACCGCTCCATAGACTTACAATGCGGCATAATTTGGCCGATAATACATAACCAGCAGCTTGTTGACCGGGCTGTCCACCCAGGTTTTGATCCTTGGACATCCTAGATTTCATTTTTGTAGAACAACCTTTTACAGCAGCCCATGTCTGTAAGCCCCCCTTTGCCCCCTAGGTAAATTGTATAGTGTAGTATTGGCCACTCTATCAGGGTCTAACAAACACAGGGGACTTGGGTGACACAGTGCTGGTCTGAAATTAAAGTTAGACACAATGAGGATGACACTGAAATAACTTGAGACTTACAGTAGCAGATGGTGATACTGATGATATCAGACTTACAGTAGTGATGATATCAGACTTACAGTAGTAGATGGTGATACTGATGATATCAGACTTACAGTAGCAGATGGTGATACTGATGATATCAGACTTACAGTAGTAGATGGTGATACTGATGATATCAGACTTACAGTAGTAGACGGTGATACTGATGATATCAGACTTACAGTAGTGATGATATCAGACTTACAGTAGTGATGATATCAGACTTACAGTAGCAGATGGTGATACTGATGATATCAGACTTACAGTAGTAGATGGTGATACATGATATCAGACTTACAGTAGCAGATGGTGATACTGATGATATCAGACCTACAGTAGCGATGGTATACTTGATTGTAGTAGCAGATGGTGATACTGATGATATCAGACTTACAGTAGTAGATGGTGATACTGATGATATCTTTAGACTTACAGTAGTAGACGTGATACTGATGATATCTTGCAAACTCACTATACACACAATCAATTGTTAAAGTGATTCACTTTGTATGATTGTGCATGAATGTGCATTAGTGTGATTGTCTGAGTGTGTATTTGAGTGTGTGTGTGTGTGTGTGTGTGTGTGTGTGAGTGTGTGTGTGTGTCTGTGTGTTTGTATGTGTGTATGTGTGTTTTAGTGCATCATGTGTGAGAGTATTTTGGTTTGTGTTCTCCAGTGTCCAGTGACTCTGGGAGGAGTGTGAAGGTGTTCCAGTACGTGAAGGAGAAGAGGAAGAAGTGGGAAGATGCTGAGATGTTGTGCAGGAGTTCAGGTGGAGATCTGGCCAGCATCCTGAACCAGGAAGAACAGACGGCCTTTCAGGCAGTGGCAGAGGCAGCAGGGGCGGGGCCAGGAATAAACATCTGGATTGGTCTGAAGAGGGATGACATCAGCCATCGGTGGGCGTGGTCCACTGAGGACCTGAACATGACCTCATCAGGAGATGCAGGACAGAACTGTGCTGTGCTTCAGAAGACAGGGAACTGGAGGCCTGAACACTGCTCACACACACACACACATTTCCTCTGCTCCAGCGGTGAGAAATGCACACACACACACACACACACACACACACACACACACACACACACACACACACACACACACACACACACACACATCTCTATCACGTGGGGAAGAACTGTTCCTCTCTCCATCGACTCACTGACTTACACTGGTCTAGCACTCCCATAGTCACACACCCATCTGCAGATCCATAGTCACACACCCATCTACACTTCCACATAGTCACACACCCATCTGCAGATCCAGGTAGTCGCACACACCCATCTACAGATCCACAGTCACACACCCATCTGCACTTCCATAGTCACACACCCATCTGCTTACATCCATAGTCACACACACCCATCTGGTGATGCACTGATGCTACTTATGCCTGATTAGTAGTTTACCTCAACAGGACCTCAATTCATGCTTTTGGTCCACATTATTTTAAAAGTCCCATATTATGCTTTTTCGAAGCTTCAAACTTTTTAGCTCTAATGTTCCGGACAGGTTGTTTTTCATGGGGGGTGCACCAGGTAGCTAGACAGGTAGACCAGCTAGCTACACAGCTAGGCAGGTGGTTTAAGCACACAGCAGCTGAACAGTTACTGTGATGATAAGTTAATGAGTTGCAGTTTTACCCCTGCCACTAGATGGCTGCAGGTGTGATGTACTCCCTGGACGTGTGTCTATGTATTGATAAGTCATCAGTAGATGAAATATGAACATATCACGGTGTACCTGTATCCTCCTGACTCGAAATGTTAATAAATACGTTTAGTTAAGAACCCAAGTTTCTTCATTAAGATTAGAAACATTACAGTTACTAGCAGTGTAAATTGCCTATTTTAACAATTGAGGCTTTTTATCCCACTTAAAGTGTGTGTAGAGGCAGTTTAGACCCAAGACACATTCAAAAGCCATAAGAAGTTATTTTTTGTAATACGGGACCTTTAAAAGAGGTGTGGTGGAACCTGCCTGCCAATTACTACTAATCAAAGTGGAAAAACTTGAGAGTGAGATGACAGTGTCATAACTATTATACGACTCTGTCATGAATTTTACTTCAACATTATAAACTTGTATTAAGGAGTACCCAGATGCAGGTACACAAATACACTAAATGCTCATTAGTCTAAAACTCCCTTTTATTTGTACAAATTCACTTTAGGAAGAAACTGTAGAGCTGTCAATCACTTTGGCCTTCACACTGCATTGTCTGCTGCAGACTTCTGTAATCCTGACCTGATTGTTTTATTGTCCTTTTAGATGGGAATTCAACCAATGTTACTTCCACCCCAACACCCACACCTCTCTCTACCAGTAGCACCTCACGCACACACACATCTACACACACGATGGCTTCTACCAGCACCTCACACACACAGACATCTACACCCACAGCTGTCTCTACCAGCAGCACCTCACACACACCCACACCTGCCTCAACCAACAGCACCTCACACTCAGCTGTCTCTACCAGCAGCACCTCACACACACCCACTTCTACACAGACATCTGTCTCTACCAGCAGCACCTCACACGCACCCACACACACTCCTGTGTCCCCCTCTCACACTCCCTCCATGTCTGTGAGTCCCTCTGCAGCTCCAGTCACTTGTGATGGAACATCCTGTCGTCTAGGTGAGTTAGGGATCAAACAAACAAAACAGCATACCAGTAACCAGATTGTACATGTGTTGTTGTTAGCATTGTAGCATAGAAGCATAGAAACAAAACAGCATACCAAACAAAACAGCATACCAGTAACCAGACTGTACATGTGTTGTTGTTAGCATTGTAGCATAGATTGTTAGCATTGTGTTAGCATAGAGGTATAGTGCATTCCATTTATCTCTGCAACTGAGATTCAGAGCTCGGTAACCAGACTGTACATGTGTTGTTGTTAGCATTGTAGAAGTGTCCGAATCTCGGTTGCAGAGATAAATGGAGTGCATTCCATTTATCTCTGCAACTGATATTCGGACACAACAAAAACGGAGAAGGATGCATTCTATTTCATCTATAAACTTGAATGGATGGTTGTAGCAAAATGTTTGAGTATTGACTGGGACAGGGGAATAAATTGCAATCTATGATGAATTATGTATAATACCAATATATTTCATATATATAATAATCACATATAATAGCAGAACAGCAGAAACAGAATGCAGTCCTGGGATACTCTAGTAGCAATTGGCTGTTGGTTGTCATGCAGTGAAATTCCACTTCTTAATTTAGAATGTTACGTTAGCTAGTTCACTAGCATTAACTCGCTACAACTAGTACCTGAAATGAAGTGGAATGGAATGTGTTATAATACATTTTAGGTGTGTATTTGTGTGTGTGTGTGTGTGTGTGTGTATCTGTGTGTGCCGAATCTTCCTGTAGGTGACCTGCTGTTTGTTAACGTGAATAAATCTTGGCGTGAGGCTCTTCGGTACTGTAGAGAGAATAAGATGAGGCTGGTCCACATCCTGGACAATGACACCCAGACCCGACTCACCCAGCTGCTGAGCTCCCTGCCTGCTGCTGCTGCCCAGCAGCCCAATGTGCCCATTGCCTGGGTGGGGCTGGAACGCTGCATGATCAACCCCAGTGCACCCTGGGAGTGGGTGGAGACTCCGGTTGTGTATCAGCGCTGGCATGACGACCACCCGCGTGACTGCTGCAACTACCACTGTGGCCAGGTGGTGTGGGTGGAGTCAGGGGGAGAATACAAGTGGTGGGACGCCTGCTGCATGGAGGAACGCCCCTTCATCTGTCAGGTGAGCAGTGAGACACGCCCCTTTACCTGTCAGATAAGCAGATACGCCTCTTTACTTGTTAGGTGAGCAGCGAGACACGCCCCTTTACCTGTCAGGTGAGAAGTTAGACGCGCCCCTTTACCTGTCAGGTGAGCAGCGAGACACGCCCCTTTACCTGCCAGGTGAGCAGTTAGATGCGCCCCTTCATCTGTCAGGTGAGCAGTGAAACACGCCCCATTATGTGTCAGGTGAGCAGTGAGACACGCCCCTTTACCTGTCAGGTGAGCAGTTAGACACGCCCCTTTACCTGTCAGGTGAGCAGTTAGACACGCCACTTTACCTCTCAGGTGAGCAGCCAGACATGCCCCTTTACCTGTTAGGTGAGCAGATAGACACGCCCCTTTACCTGTCAGGTGAGCAGTGAGACACGCCCCTGAGGGCAAATTAGTGACTCTTGTTCCTTATTGTCTTCTCAGGACTCTGGAACAGCTGGAGTGAACACAGCTACAAACTCTGGGAGCACACACAACTAGTGGATCATTTCACACACACACACACACAGCCACAAGCTCTGACAGCACTCACAACTAGTGGATCATTTCACACACACACACACACACACAGCTACAAGCTCTGGGAACTAGAACTAGTGGATCATTGCACACACACACACACACACACACATAGACCCCAAAGTCGCCACTATGCGCCACCATTTGCGCCAAAGCCAAAGCCAACAAATAAGTTTGTAGGCCAAATTTAGCCGCCAGCTAATAAAGTTTCGGCTGAGCCAGGCAGAAACATTTAGCGACAACTAGCTTGTTTCTATCGCTCACACAGAAACAGGAGACTACAATACGTATGAAAATAGACAATAGGCTATAAATCAGCCTTGCACACTCGGTGTTCCGAAATTACGCATTAGAGGCATTAGGCTATGTCAGTGTGGCATGTAGACCATCAGCTTTTTTACAGTGAAAAGCTGCGCTGTGCAATTAGCCTACAAGTTTCAAACATGGCCAAAAACTGCTAATTCCTGAGCTACGAGATGTTTCATAGCCACATCATTTCCATCGCAGACTTGCCCTGACCAGACATCTGTAGACATGAAATGCCCACTTCAGCCATTTGCAGCCATGAACATTTAGGTTTTGGCTGAGCCGGCTAGCCTGCCAATAACTTCTTCAGCCAGCCATTATTCTAAAAACAAACGGCTTTGGGGTCTACACACACATACAACTACCAGCTCTGGGGACAGTGGATCATTTCACACACACACACACACACACACACACACACACACAACACGCACAAACACACACACACACACACGTACAAACACACACACACACACACACACATACACACACACACACGTACAAACACACACACACACACGTACAAACACACACACACACGTACACACACACACACACACACGTACAAACACAAACACACACACGTACAAACACACACACACACACTCCTACTGACTTTATAACACAGAAGTTGTTTGATACTGAAGAATGCTTTGACTTTAATAATGAATCTTTATAAAGTAATATGAAATGATATTCAGGTCTATTAGCATGTTATGTAATAACACAGTAATATCAAAGCACTTATGTAACCCATAACAATTTTTTTAAAACTGTTCTTGGTAATCTGCATAGAATTAATAACAAATTTAAAAGCAGTGATTGGTAATGTGTTTGTGTGTTTAACACTGTTGATCTATGATGTATAAATTTTTAATGGAAAAAAAGAATGGAAATGTTGTTGTATGAACCT
>JAODXP020003416.1:22500-34545 GCA_027497455.2 Sardinella longiceps
TGAAGCCACACCCTCGACCGAGGTGGGATTCTTATTAACCAATAGGTAGACGAGGCGGGCAGTGTGGGCATACTGGCGATGCCAGGCCTTAAAGAGCTTATGAAATGAAAATAAAATGTTGGAATTTCACACTTTTTGTTCCTGATTTCAAAGGTTCCAAGTCTTGTGATTAAAACGAGATATTGTCTGGGTAATAATTTATCCGGGAAGTCATGTTAAAACGTGCTCAAAAAGAGCAATATTTTGTCTTTTTGTGCGACATGCGTGACGTCATAGGGTGGACATGCTCCAACTCCAAGTTCTAGTAGACCAATTTGAAATGGTGGTGTCTGGCTACTAAAGCAAAGCAAGGTGAAAAATATTGTGTTGCTGGGGGGCCAAATAGTGCTAGTTGCAAGAATAGTAGATTACTGTAGGCATCTCTCTGCACAATTTTCCGAAAGGCAAGGAGAAGGCTAAAAGAGAGCACTGTGGATACAGTTTGTACGGAAGCATCAGCATGAAGTGACCTCAACATCGGTGTTGTGCTCCATACGTATTTCCACCCCTCCTGTTTTACCAAGAATGTGGAGATCGCAGGCATGGTTGCGAATAGGAGACTTCTATTACCACAAGCAGTTCCCTGTAGACATCTCTGGTGTGCCACTGCCGACGGAGATAGTCCCTCCAACTGCTCGGGCGCAACGTGAGTCTGACCGCCACATTACCAGAGATAGCAGTGCTATAGATTCTATTCCTCTTCTAAGCACTCTGACATTAGCCTGCCTTGTAACACCCTAGTACTAAGCCTAGCTGTACAGTGTTGCCAGAACCAAACACGAAATTTGAGTTTCTGTTGGGTTGTTTAGCTTGGAAAGGTAGTGTGTAACTTGCATCCATCTCATAGGCATAGTTGCGCGGCATAGCCCGACCGATCCCTAAACCAAGTAACGTTAGCATACCGGGATCCAATACCACTCTGCTAAATGGCCTATCTATTCGTCCCGATACTGTAGACCCTGAAGCGGAGTATGTTTAGAGATTAGTGTCGCTGTACAGCGATGAGACTGTCCTAGATCTTGTATTTGAGCGTTAGTATGATAGTGTCTGTGTGGTACCAATTGACGATCTGTAGAACTAGCTGCTAATCGGTTAGCTAAGTGTTACGTTTAGCTTCTATTGATATGTAGTAACCAACCTTAGAAATGTAGACTATTCAGTCCTTCCTTCCAGCTTTTCTCAGGTAATCAATATGTTGCTTATTTCTGGACACCATAGTTAGTATGTATAGACTTTGTACATCTGGTCCATAGCTTGGTTTGTCTGAAATTTAAGTCGAAATGCTTTAGAAGTGTTTGTATGTTAGGTGCTAACGTTACATAGCTTATCCGCATGTGAAAGAACTGCAGTTGGTTGCACCAGCTGAGCGTAAGTTCCAACTTAGCTTAGTTCTAGCGTAAATTGCCCTTATGACGGACTTTAGGAGCTACTAAATTTTAGCGGGTTGCACCAAGCAAATAAGTTCCAACGTAACACTAAGTTATGCCCTAAGTTATTCCCAAAGTTACACCATCGCAGCAGTAGGCGTAAAGCCCATCTTAAGACATTTGTTAACATGTTTATCTCATTTAAATGGCATGTAGGCTAAGTTTGCCACTGTACAAATTAAGAAGAGCTGCATACGCGGCCAATACGCACTATTTAAATAATATTAACGGTATTTGAATCCCGTTTGCGATTACTGTAAACAGTATGGGTATAACAACACAAATACTGAACATCTACCTACCGTTAGCACGCAGATGTCACAGCTTTTAATGTTGATGAAGTTAGCGGCATCAAAGGAAGAGAACTGCTTGTGTTAACATCATATTTACCTCTCAGGCAACCGTTTAACCACTTCTGTAAGCTTAGAATGGTAACTGAAGTATTGCCGTAACCCCAACTCAATAAAATAGCGACTGTAGTATTAGTATTAAGTGTAATTTTATTAAATACAACACAAAAAACAACTGCTAAAGAGGTTACGTTTCAACTTACACCAAAACCATGCTGCGTTCTATGAGTTGCTTCTAAATCATGTAATGGCAATATTGATTGGTTGTCAACAGTAACTATGGTGACAATCGTGACAACGTCATGTTTTGCGACAGAAATTTTGATTTAGTAGCTACTTACTACGGTGCAACATAACAAGCAATGGTGCAACCGGAGTAGAATGCAGCTTTAGTTTTAAACTAACTAGTTTCACCGTAAGGTTTACGACGTGACTTACACCAAACCTTACGATCAAACCTACGCTCAGCTGGTGCAACCGGCTGCTGGCCACTACTGTATGCTGCATTTATACTTGTCGATCTCTTTCAAGTTATTTAAATATAAAACGGACATCATAGTTAGTATTAATAGACTCTGAACATCTTGTCCCTAGCTTGGTTTGTCTGAAATTTAAATCGAAATATGCTTTAGAAGTGTTTGTATGTTAGGCGCTAACGTTACATAGCGTAACCGCATGTGAAAGAACTGGCCACTACTGTATGCTGCATTTATACTTGTCGATCTCTTTCAAGTTATTTAAATATAAAACGGACATCATAGTTAGTGTTAATAGACTCTGAACATCTGGTCCCTAGCTTGGTTTGTCTGAAATTTAAATCGAAATATGCTTTAGAAGTGTTTGTATGTTAGGCGCTAACGTTACATAGCGTAACCGCATGTGAATGAACTGGCCACTACTGTATGCTGCATTTATACCTTTATCGATCTCTTTAAAGTTATTAAATAAAAAACGGACATCATGGTTAGTGTTAATAGACTCTGTACATCTGGTCCCTAGCTTGGTTTGTCTGAAGTTTAAGTGGAAATATGCTTCAGAAGTGTTTATGAGATAGCCTATGGGTCCATCAAAGGTATGTTGTTTTCGCAGCCAGCCCAAGGTTACTATCAAATGAAGCGTGTCCACCCTCTGACGTCACGGCCCAATGATTAATGTCGCACCAAAGGCACACTTTTAAGTTGCCGTTTTAACAAGTTCTGCCCCGAAAATTGATATTAAGTTGGATTGAAAGTTTTCGAAAAAGACAAAAATTTCATGTGAACAATAGATGGATTTTTATTTCATAAGCTCTTTAAGGGGGCAGCAAAGGGGGTTATGATGACAGACAGGCTTGTTTCATTCTTCATCCTATCATAGTAATATCATGTACTGTAATAAAGTCATCCTATCATAGTAATATCATGTACTGTAATAAAGTCACCCGTGGTGCAAATAGACTGGTCTTCAAAGAGATACCAGCAGTGGTGTTATTTTGTCTGTATGAAAACACTCAGAGTGACTTATTTACCCAACCCCAACAGAGTTACTGATTCACACCTACCCCAACGGAGAGATGCCTCATGATTTAAATTATTTATTTATCTATTTGGTTTCATGATTATTTTTCTTTTACTGATCATTTTTAACACATTTATTAATATTTATTTTTTATTATCTATTTATTCATCTTTTTTTTATTCTTTCCTTGCATTTTTATTTTTTAATTTTGTGCTCTTATTAATGCTATTTCTGAGCTGTTTTATCACTTTGTGTGTGCATTTACTTTCCGCCTGGTATTGTGCTTTGCTTTGGTCTCTGTACAGCACATTGAGTTGCCTTTGTGTATGAATAAATAAAATTGCCTTGACTTGAAAAAATGGGAAATAAATAAATTCACTTTCTTTCGAATAATGCAAATGGGAAGCCCACAAATTGGGAAGACCATAACTCTGTCCATGTTCTCCTTCTAGAACTCTCTCCATGTTCTCCTTCTAGAACTCTCTCCCATGTTGTGTCCATGTGTTCCTTACAGAACCCAGATGATGTTTGTGCTGCTGGTGCTCCTGCTGAGTGACAGAAGAGGCCTCTGCCAGGCTGGTCAGAGCAACCACTGTAATACAGGTAAAAACAACAAAACAATAGTCCAGTCTATGTGTTTTAGTGTTTTAACAGACCAATAGTCCAGTCTATGTGTTTTAGTGTTTTAACAGACCAATTAAGGATGTCAGGGCTCCTGTACACATCTCTAGAGATGTATGTTGTTTACTTTGAATAGTTTCTCAGATCAGGATTACAGAGTGGCTGACTGGCAAGCTAAACTAAAACCTAAATTTCCATGTTACTGAGGGAAGCAGCTGTTGGTTGCCTAGCAGAACGCTGACTAAGCTGCTTTGTCACCAAGTCAAATAGCCTCAGGCAGCAACCACAGTGCCACAGCAAACAGCTCAAAGCCGGGGGGCCCAACACAATGTTAAGGAGTTATGTCTCCACCTGCTAGTCAGATAGGATCACAGCAGTCAACGGTACATAGAACAGAGACTTTTGCCAAAACAACAAAAAAGAAACTTTGTATTTTTTTTTATGTTCCGGAACAGAATTTTTTTTTTTTTTTTTTTTACAAATAATGCTCACCGGTTAATACTGGTTCTTTGTTTTCCTGAAAAGGTTTGATTAATAATAATAATAATAATAATAATAATAATAAAAAATTATTCGTTTAGTGATGCGGCTTGTGTGATGTAGAATAGACTAAAGGACTACAGGACAATATGGTGACCAATCAATTTGAGGTTGACTATTTATATGTCCCACAGCTGGCCCGGAACATTATTAACCAGTTCAGGAACAATATATATATTTTTTGGTCTAACCAGTTCAGCAACATCAATTTTAGGGTGGTACCCAAAGTCGAAAAAGCTAAAATACTGTTTCTGTTCAGAACAAACCAATAGGCCATAAACTATTTTCAGATCTGTCAACCTGATTAAACCATTTCAGTTAAACTACTGCTTGCCTATAAATGGTTCATATCACTAGGTAAGCCCATGACGCATCAGTGACAGAGGCTGTTGCTTAGGAATGAAAGGGCCATACAAAAGCAGTCTTTTCACAGCATATAGTTACTTTTTCTAGTGCTGCTGCCCAGCTTCTGCAGGAAATCTGCAACCTCAGTCAAATAGGCTACATGTCTTCTTCAGTGATCACTTGCCAATTTTGATTTCTCTACTATATCCCACACTTTTGTTTTCTTGGTTTAACCTCCAGGTTGACATTCACTCATGTCATCACGGTTCACTCAGAAAAAAAACCAAACAATTTTCACATTCTTGCATGCTGTGTTCTTTGGTGAACATATCAGCCAGTTTGGTGTGGGAACCAGCACCAGCGTGGTTTCTGTCAGTCTGAAAATGTTATTGAAGGTGCATTGTGACAGTTAAAGCAATACAATATTGATTTGAAAACACAAGCACTGAGATTAAAATGCTTTTACATAATATTTCACAACTCAAGTATTTAGCATGTTAAGTTCTGTTTATAGGGTGTCTAAGATGAAATAGAGTATGGTTGACACCAACATTGTGATGCTCCTTTTTTATCTGCCTGCAGGTGGCGCTAACACAGTGCGTGTGGTGAATGGAGACGGGAACTGCTCAGGCAGAGTGGAGGTCTGCCATGGGAATAAGTGGGGCACTGTGTGTGATGATGACTGGGACATTAATGATGCTCAGGTGGTGTGCAGACAGCTGGGCTGTGGAGAAGCTGTGAAGGCCGTCACCAATCGCTGGCACTGGTTCAGTGATCCTCACTTTGGCCGAGGGTCAGGGAAGATCTGGATGGACGATGTAAACTGCATAGGCACAGAAGAGACTCTACAGAGCTGCAGATTCAGTGGGTTTGGGACACATAGCTGTGGGCATAAAGAGGATGCTGGAGTCATCTGCTCAGGTACATAATACACACACACACACACACACACACACACACACACACATACGCACACACACACACACACACACACACACTCAAACAACTGATTACACTCATCACAGTAACAACTCACAAACACTGCTGACTGCAATGCAACTCACATGACAGACACACCTTGCTACTGACAACAACAACACACACAATTTGGATTCTGCACTAACCACGCCACCAAAAAAATCTAATTGTTATTTTCTTGCAAGTATTAAATCACAATTAGAAAGGGGCGGTGGAAAATGTTTTTAGATCCATATGAAAAAAAAGAATTTGTCTCGTTCACTTTTTGAATGAGAAGCCCTGAAAGGTGGTGTTGTACAATCACCTATAGCATTTATAGCCAATTTCAGAGCTTTGGAGGGGAGAAACTACACAAGATACGTCTGAACTGAGCAGATTTTTGAATTCTACATTTCTGTGCACATGGTTTCACTAATGTCTGTGAAATACTAAAAAGGCCAGTAATGTTGGAAGTTGAACTAAAGGCTTATTCACCACTTAACACTTATAATAAATTGGACCCCTGACTGTTAAAGGTCTGTAGTTTTGCAACTATTAGTGATACAGACTTAAAATTTAGGATTTATGCATAGGTTGGGTGTACAAACAACTGTAATTTTTTTCAGATTATTCTGAGATGGTGACCTGTCCAGTGTCCACCACTGGTTGATTTCACTCGGAATGACCCTGTAGCCAACCTGTAGCATACCTTGATTCATTTATGAATACCGATATATCAGACATTACTTCTTTTATCTCCCAGCCAAGCCCTCAACACGTCTACTTGATCCTACTCCTACTCACCGCCTTAAGGGAATATGCTACCCTCCCATAGCCTCGTGAGACCAAACTGATCTTGTGAGCTTCAGGTCTTCACTCGCAGCTCAGTCTGTCCATTGACAAGAATTTGGAGCAGGTTGCTAAACAAACGAACCAATCGGCGTTGGCTTTGAGGCCGGGTTGAGGTGTGGCGCAACGAGAAGCGGGTCCAAAGAACATGTGCGTATGTTAGTACGTCATATGCTTCGTTGGTCTGATTGGTTGATTTGGCCCATCTATCACCAACATAGGTGGTGATAGACAGATGCCTTATCCAATCAGCCAAAACTAAACTAACGAAAACTAAACTAACAAACCAAAACTTCTTCAACGGATCATTCCCAGATGGCGGAGTCAGGTTAACCCTCCCACTGCTGGCTGAGACAATACTTCAAATTATAAATGATTCACCAACTCCTATCAAGACATCAAGTCATCAAGCCATCTATTAAAAAGTCTTACCTTGATCCTGATGTTCTGGCTAATTTGTGTGTGTGTGTGTGTGTGTGTGTGTGTGTGTGTGTGCGCGCCTTGCTGATGTTGTTGGACTTCTTGTCAGGTAGACCCTCATCCAGCCAGCCATTTTAAACAAGCCCATTGGCTAGCTCTGCCGTTGTGATGTCATTTCCTGTTGCTTCAGTGTTCCTTCCTGTCTCTGGTCTTGTCTGTGCAGGTGTAGACTCTCAGGCGAACCCATGGCCCATCTCTACTGTGTCCCAGAGGTGCCCTCTGAACATCGTTCTCCCAGCAGGTGGCGCTGTGAGTCTCTCCTGCCTCTCAGACTGCCCAGTAAACACTGTGTGCAACAGTCCTGTGCAGGTGGCCAGTCGGCCAGGGACCCCCCCAAAGTGCCTGCTGCAGCTTCACATTACGGATGTGGAACAAAAGCACAAAGACTCCTACTACTGCAGCAATGACAAAGTCAAGATGCTCTTTAAACTACAGATCCACACAGGTCAGACACACACACTCAGGCATACACACACACACACACACACACACACACACAGCACTAAGATTATGCTCTTTAAACTGCAGATACACACAGGTCAGTGCTAAACACACACACACACACACACGTCTGACTCCTACTACTGAATCAGCACACGCACACACACACGCACACACACACGCACGCACACACACACACACACACACACACACACACACACACACACACACACACACACGTCTGACTCCTGCTACTGCAGCACTGATAGAGACAGGGACTCTCTACACAAAGGCCAGTGATAAAGAGTCACCAGATAGCTGTTTTCTATCTCTGGAGCTCCACCCACATTTGCCGATTAAAAAAATAATAATAATAATAGCAACTACTGGTATTTGTACATTCTCACCAATCGATGCAAACCAAAGAGTGCAAACCAGAGATTATCTTTTCCATGCGTGACGTTGTTTGACAAGCCAGTAATAAATTTGATTTCAGTTCTATTCACTTTAAGTTTCATTTTCACCAACCCACAATCTCATATCCAGAAGTGTAGTAACCGTGAAATCCACGCTAGACGGCTATCATTCACCCCGTAATGATGAGCGCACGCACACACACACACACACACACACTGACACATACACACTCACACTCACATACACACACACACACACACACACACACACACACACACACACACACACACACGTGTATACTGCAGTATATAATGAAATGTGT
Organism: Sardinella longiceps; assembly: GCA_027497455.2. Classification (NCBI taxonomy): domain Eukaryota; kingdom Metazoa; phylum Chordata; class Actinopteri; order Clupeiformes; family Clupeidae; genus Sardinella; species Sardinella longiceps. Next base: position 30,786 of record JAODXP020003416.1, read on the forward strand.
GTGTGTGTGTGTGTGTGAGTGTACACTTGCATCTGCAGATGGCTGTATTGCTGACCTCCAGCCCAGGGTGGTGTTTGTAGGTGATGTTGTCCAGACTCCAGTGTCGTTGTCCACCTCCAGTGCCACTGAGTGCCAACTGGCCTGTTCTCTCCATGCCACCTGCCAGTTCTTCTCTTTCCTGGAGCCGCACAACACAGACAACACAGCAAGGTACCTGAGGAACCACACACACACACACACACACACACACACACACACACACACACACACACACACACACACAGACCTGTGGTCTGAACTTAGCTAGGACTTAGCATAGCCTGTTTAAAAAACGCACCTTTTCACCCTTGCTTATCCTCCACAGTTTGACCAAATGACATCTTTTCCTCTCCTGTCCTGGTTAAGTTTTAGAGGGGAAAAAGCTTGTGACAACGACCCCATTTTCAGACGTTAATTTGCTCCGTGTTATGAAGATGAGACAAACCACCATTTTCAATGTATTCTCAACGGCAAAGGTGTAAAGTGGCCTCAAGGTGGCCGAACGGTGACCAAATACCCGGAAGGAACGCCCTCTTCCTAAACTCTATTGTTCAAAGAACACATTAGTCAGAGACACTGGTTATCCTGCAATAATGATTCAGTTTCCTTGTGTCCACAGCACCTGCACTCTAATGACCAGACACTCTGACCAGCCCTTCACTGCTAAGGCCTCTGCAGGAACTACATCAGGGTTCTCCCTCAGGAACTGTTCTGGAACAGGTAAGAATAGGGTTCTCCCATGTTTACCGTGTGTGTGTGTGTGTGTGTGTGTGTGTGTGCATTGCGGTAACTGCATGTTCAACATTCATGTAACATCAAAATCCCAAATGATATAGGAGCATGCAGATGAAATTTCCTCATGTGGTAGTAAGACCCCATCTATGCTGTAGGTGGTGTTTGCATGTCCCATGTGCCCTTTTCCCACGGATTTCACTGCATTTAGAAATGAATGAATAATAGAATGTACTCAGAGAGCGCAGATCATTTGTAAAGGCCAGAACTCTAGGGGGCGCTAGTGACCATATTGCCTTGGTGGATCTGCGCTCTCTGAGTTAATGACAGTGTCATGTCAGTCTTATGACGGTACCTTCAAATAAAGTGCTACCTAATTTGGTAGCACTTTATTTGAAGGTACTGTCATAAGACTGTCATGACACTGTCATTAACTATGACATGACATTGTCAAGAATCTGTCATAAACTTTATAAACCTGTCATGACTTCTGACATATCCTAACCCTAACTATGACAAATACTGGGTGACACTTAATGACAGACTTCACTCTTCAGACAAAATCGCCACTTCTTGTTTCACAGAACACTATTTTACCTGTTCAGATCTAAATGGAATAAAAATGTACACATTTTTCATGTCATGTGTAAAGTGTTTGTGTGTTTGCCGGTATGTGTGTGTATATGTTTGTGTGTGTGTTGTGTGTGTATATGTGCGTGCGCGTGCATGTGTGTGTGCGTGTGTATGTGTATGTGTGTGCATGTGTGTGTAGTGTTCTCCCCCATTAGGAGCTACACCCTGGTGCAGGAGTCTGTTAACTGGACGGAGGCTCAGCGTCGCTGCAGTCAGATCCACTCTGACCTCGCCGTCATCCAGTCCAGAGAGCAGCTGCAGAACGCCCTACAGGCACTAGAGGGAGCCACAGACAGCGCATGGATCGGACTTCACAGAGACCACTCAAACACACACTGGAAATGGACCAACATGTTTGAGAACTGGGCACAGGGTCATGGTGTGGCTACAGCTGGGTGTGGCTACTATAATATTCTGTTGAGAAAGTGGCTCTCAAGAGAAACATGTGAAAGTATTCATGGTCTTCCCTCCATGTGTCAGTATGGTGAGTCAGACTAGTGTGTGTTTGTGTCAACTACTATGTGTATGTTTTGCCAAACTATGTGTATGTGTGTGTGTGGTGATTGGTGTGTGTGTGTGTGTGTATTTGTGTGTGAGGTGCAATAGCACGTACAGTAGTACAGTTTATGTGTGTGTGTGTGTGTGTGTGTGATGTTGTTCTTTCCATGTGCCAGTACGAGTCAGTCTGTGTGTGTGTGTGTGTGTGTGTGTGTGTGTGTGTGTGTGTGTGTGTATGTGTATGAAGTACAGTAGCATGAGAGTTTGTGTGTGTGGTGGTGTTCTTCTCTCCATGTGTCAACGTCCATGTGTCAACATGGTGAGCCAGACTGTTATGTGTGTGTGAGTGTGTATGTGTGTGAGGTACAGTAGCACAAGAGTCTGATTCTGCCCATTATGTGTGTGTGTGTGTGTGTTCTCTCCAGTGTTCAGTGACTGGGAGAAGTGTGAGGGTGTTCCAGTATGATGTGTGTGTGTGTGTGTGTGTGTGTGTGTGTGTGTGTGTGTGTGTGTGTGTGTGTGTGTGTGTTGTTTCCAGTATCCAGTGACTCTGGGAGGAGTGTGAAGGTGTTCCAGTATGATGTGTGTGTGTGTGTGTTGTCTGCAGTGTCCAGTGACTCTGGGAGGAGTGTGAAGGTGTTCCAGTATGATGTGTGTGTGTGTGTGTTGTCTGCAGTGTCCAGTGACTCTGGGAGGAGTGTGAAGGTGTTCCAGTACGTGAAGGAGAAGAAGAAGAAGTGGGAAGAAGCTGAGATGTTGTGCAGGAGTTCAGGTGGAGATCTGGCCAGCATCCTGAACCAGGAAGAACAGACGGCCTTTCATACAGCAGCTGTGAATGCAGGGGCGGTGTTAAGAATACACATCTGGATTGGCCTGAGGAGGGATGACATCACCCATCGGTGGGCGTGGTCTAGTGAGGACCTGAACATGACCTCATCAGGAGATGCAGGACAGAACTGTGCTGTGCTTCAGAAGACAGGGAACTGGAGGCCTGAACACTGCTCACACCTCCACAAACACTTCTTGTGCTCCAGGGGTGAGAAATATTCACACACACACACACACACACACACACACACACACACACACACACACACACACAATCTCTATCACGTGGGGAATAACTGTTCCTCTCTCTATCACTCTTGACTTACACTGGACTGCACATCCATAGTCACACACCCATCTGCACATCCATAGTCACACACCCATCTGCAGATCCATAGTCACACACCCATCTGCACATCCATAGTCACACACCCATCTGCACTTCCATAGTCACACACCCATCTGCAGATCCATAGTCACACCCCCATCTGCAGATCCATAGTCACACACCCATCTGCACATCCATAGTCACACACCCATCTGGTGATGCACTGATGCTACTTATGCCTGATTAGTAGTTTACCTCAACAGGACCTCAATTCATGCTTTTGGTCCACATTATTTTAAAGGTCCCATATTATGCTTTTTCAAAGCTTCAAACTTTTTTAGCTCTAATGTTCCGAACAGGTTGTTTTTCATGGGGGGTGCACCAGGTAGCTAGATAGGTAGACCAGCTAGACAGCTAGGCAGGTGGTTTAAGCACACAGCAGCTGAACAGTTACTGTGATGATAAGTTAATGAGTTGCAGTTTTACCCCCTGCCACTAGATGGCTGCAGGTGTGATGTACTCCCTGGACGTGTGTCTATGTATTGATAAGTCATCAGTAGATGAAATATGAACATATCACGGTGTACCTGTATCCTCCTGACTCGAAATGTTAATAAATACGTTTAGTTAAGAACCCAAGTTTCTTCATTAAGATTAGAAACATTACAGTTACTAGCAGTGTAAATTGCCTATTTTAACAAT
>JAODXP020003420.1:0-34543 GCA_027497455.2 Sardinella longiceps
GACCCCAAAGCAGACACAGAGAGGATATGAATGCAAATATTAGTTATTTATTTTTACAAAAGGTAGCTCGGCAGAGCGCAGCAGTCAGAAGTTTGGCAGGCACAGATCAATCAATCTCAGTCCATTCACTCACAGTCCCAACAGTCCTATGGGCAATCCTGGATCCGGGAGGTCCTCTGATCAATCCACGAATATTAGTTTAATCCATTAACGATGATGATAGCGGGAGAGAGAGGCAGTCAGCAACAGACAGAAGCGCAGACAGGGGCAGAGACAGGCAAAGGGCAAGGGCACAGGCAGGCAACAGATCAGAACGTGGCAGATGTAGGGTATGCCTAACGTGGTCCTGGAACAATAGATCCGCAGCGCTGAATCAGCTGATCGCGGTTTAAATGCTGCCGTCAATCAGCGGAGTCTGATCAGCTGAGTAGCCTAATGACAGCTGATCATAGCCGCGGACCAGAAGGGGGCGTGGCACACGCGCTGCGCAGGGGAGCGCAGAATCCCAGCTCAAGATGTAACAGAGCTGGGCTGAACTGTGACAGTACCCCCCCGCTACGAACACCACCAGGTGTTCCAAGAGCCCCCGGATTTCGTCTCTGGAAATCCTTAATGAGGGCAGGATCCAGAATGAAACGGGACGGAACCCAACTTCTTTCCTCGGGCCCGTACCCCTTCCAGTCGACCAGATACTGTAGACCTCTGCCTCGTCGGCGGACCTTGAGCAGTCTCCTCACCGTATAGGCTTCACCGCCATCAATAATCCTGGGGGGAGGGGTTGGATAGTAGGGGGGAAAGAGGGCTGGAAAACACTGGTCTTAGCTGAGAGACATGAAAAGAAGGATGAATTCGCCGCATAGACATGGGTAACTTTAACTTCACAGTAGATGGATTAATTATCTTAATGATGGAAAACGGACCCACAAACCTGGGAGCTAATTTCCTAGAGGCAACATGGAGAGGAAGGTTGGCAGTCGATAACATCACTCTCTGCCCAGGTTTATATGAAGGTGCGGGTGCCCTGTGACTGTCTGCCTTCTTCTTGTAATTATGAACAGACCGCAACAGCTGACATCTGGCCCGGCGCCACACACGCTTGCATCGATCGACAAAAGCCTGGACTGACGGAACAGCCACCTCCTCCTCTTGAGTTGGAAATAAAGGAGGTTGATACCCAAGACAGCATTCAAACGGCGACATCCCAGTAGAAGCAGAGGGCAGGCTATTATGAGCGTATTCCACCCAAGGCAACATCTGGCTCCACGAACTGTCCCCAGCGGTCATGCAGCGCAGTGCAACCTCAAGATCTTGATTAGCGCGCTCGGTCTGGCCGTTCGTCTGCGGATGAAATCCTGAGGACAAACTAGAGGTAGCACCGATGAGTTTACAAAAACATCTCCAGAACTGGGCAGTGAATTGCGGTCCTCTGTCAGAAACAATGTCAACAGGTAAACCGTGGATTCTGAAAACATGAGTGATCATATGTTCTGCAGTTTCCTTAGCTGAGGGCAACTTAGAGAGTGGAATGAAATGAGCGGATTTAGAAAAACGATCCACAATTGTCATGATACAGGTATTACCGTTAGACTCAGGCAAACCGGTGACGAAGTCCACTGCAATGTGGGACCAGGGGCGATGGGGCACAGGTAAGGGTCTCAAAAGGCCAGCAGGCGGCCGGTTACTGGTCTTGCTTCTAGCACAGATGTTACATGCTGATACGTATTCTGCAACGTCTTTGCGCATGGATGGCCACCAGAAGCGTTGTTGAAGAACAGCCCGTGTACGCGCACCTCCAGGGTGACAGGACAGCTTAGAATCATGAGCCCACTCCAACACCTGAGAACGAACACATAAAGGCACAAAAAGGCGATTATGAGGGCCATTACCTGGTCCCGGGTCATTAACTAATGCCTCCACAACCGTAGCCTCAATTCCAAACTGGGCCGCTCCCACCAGGCAGCCGGGAGGCAGAATCGTCCCTTCCTCGGTCTGTGGAGTATCCGATGAAAACTGCCTTGAAAGTGCATCGGGCTTAATATTCTTGGAGCCAGGCCTGTAAGACAAAGTAAAATTAAAACGGGAAAAGAAAAGTGACCATCTGGCTTGACGAGCATTGAGACGTTTGGCTGACTTGAGATATTCTAAGTTCTTATGATCAGTCCAAATGATGAAAGGAGTCTCAGCGCCCTCTAACCAATGTCTCCATTCCTCTAGCGCCAGTTTGACCGCAAGTAACTCACGATCTCCAATGCCATAGTTTCTTTCAGTGGGAGTCAGACGGCGTGAGAAAAAGGCACATGGGTGCATCTTGTTGTCATTTGGAGATCGCTGAGACAAAACCGCACCGACGCCGACGTCTGATGCGTCCACCTCCACCACAAATTGAGCTGATGAGTCAGGAATAGACAAAATAGGTGCTGAAGTGAACAAGGACTTGAGTCTCGAAAAAGCCTCCTCTGCTTTGCTGTCCCACTTAAATGCGCGCTTGGAAGAGGTGAGAGTGGTAAGTGGTGAGGCAATGGAACTGAAATTACGAATAAATTTCCTATAGAAATTTGAAAAGCCAAGAAACTGTTGTAATTCCCTGCGAGAAGAGGGGGTCGGCCATTCGGACACTGCTTTAACCTTATTAGGATCCATCTTGACAGCCCCAGGGGAAATCACAAATCCAAGGAATGAGACAGATTCCTTATGAAAATCACATTTTTCGGCCTTGACATACAACTGGTTTTCATGCAGCCTTTGCAAAACTTGTCTGACGTGATGACGGTGAGTTTCCAATGTGGGAGAAAAAATCAAAATATCGTCTAAAAAGACAAAAACAAACTGATTAAGAAAATCACGCAAAACATCATTAACAAGGGCTTGAAAAACTGAGGGGCGTTAGTAAGTCCAAATGGAAGAACTAAATATTCATAATGCCCAGTAGGTGTATTAAAGGCCGTCTTCCATTCGTCACCTTGCCTGATGCGCACAAGATGGTAGGCGTTGCGCAAATCAAGTTTGGTGAAGACAGTAGCGCCCTGAAGTAGCTCGAATGCAGTGGACATTAAAGGGAGTGGATAACGGTTCTTGACAGTAATGGAATTTAACCCACGATAGTCAATACAAGGCCTGAGTGTCTTATCTTTCTTCTCAACGAAAAAAAATCCCGCCCCTGCTGGCGAAGAAGATGGGCGAATTAGGCCTGCAGCCAGAGACTCAGAAATGTATTTTTCCATTGCATCTCTCTCCGGAGGCGACAGAGAGTAAATGCGTCCCTTAGGAGGAGAGGTCCCTGGAAGAAGCTCAATGGAACAATCATAAGGGCGGTGTGGAGGGAGAGATGATGCTCGGACCTTACTAAAGACCTGACGAAGATCATGGTATTCTGAAGGGATAGTAGAAACATCAACATCATCTTTTGCTGAGGTCTGTGACAAAACGGGGAGCTGAGCAGAGGATAGACAAGTAGCGTGGCAATACGCGCTCCAGGTGTAAATGGAGCCATCCTTCCAATTAATGTGAGGGTTATGCAGTTGAAGCCATGGTAGGCCTAGAACTAGGGCATCCAAAGAGCTGTCCATAGCATAAAAAGAAATCTTCTCAACATGATTTCCCGATACTCTCAACATCACTGGCTCAGTGACATGAGTTATCGAACAGAAAGTAGTACCATTAAGAGCCTTAGTTACTAGGGGAACTGTTAATGGGATCAAAGATATTCCTAATTCTTGGGCCAAAGAGGTTCTAATAAAACTTTGATCAGCGCCAGAATCAATTAGTGCTTCAACAGGAAAAGACTTATTGTGAAACACAAGCCCCACAGAAAAAATAACTCTTTCGAAACGGGAGGATTGAGTTGCCACGCCCACCCCTACCTCCTTTAAAGGTGAGCATTCCCTTTTAACGGACAGCGAGAGGCAAAGTGTCCTGCATTTCCACAATAGAAACAAGAGTTTGTCTCACGGCGCCGTTTCCTTTCTTCAGGTGAAATCCTAGTCCGACCGATCTGCATTGGCTCAGGATCCGCGTCAGGAGACGGAGGTGTGGTTGGCGTGGAAATGGACATTCTGGGGAGAAGCCCGCCGCCTCTCCTTGTACCCCTCTTCCTCATTCGAGTATCCACTTTTCCAGTGAGATCGATAAGCCCTTCCAGAGTATCTGGTAATTCAAGAGGGGAGATTTCATCAAGAACAACGTCACTTAACCCATTGTAAAAGGCATCATACAGAGCACTGGGATTCCAGTCAACTGAAGCTGCAAGTGTGCGGAATTCAATGGCATAATCATAAACCGATCTGGTGCCTTGTTTGATATTCAACAATTCCTTAGCCGCCTCCTTTCCTCTAAAAGATCGATCAAACACTTTCAGCATCTCATCGGAAAAGGTCTTGAAAGAGGAACAGCATTGCGAATTTGCCTCCCAAATAGCCGTAGCCCAATCTCGTGCCCTGCCAGTCAATAAAGAGATAACATAGGCAATACGCGCCCGCTCCGTAGGGAGCGCAGAACTTTGTAATTCCATAGACAAGGAGCATTGAGCCAAAAAGGCTCGACAGGTACCTGGTTCACCTGCATAAGGTGGTGGAGGAGGAAGACGTGGCTCACGTACAGGTGGCCTCGGGGCTGGGTCACTCGGAGGGGCAGCTTCCACTGGCGCTACTACCTGAGGAGGTTGAAAAGCTTGGATCTGGTTAGTTAAATTCGTAAGAATTTGATCAAGATTGGTGAAACTCTGATGAATCTTGGTAAACTCCTGTTGATGTTGTTGTAGAACAGTCCTCTGCTCTTCTACTGCAGCTTTTACAGCATTCATCTCAACGCCTGCGGGGTCCATAGTGGCGGATCTATTCTGTCACGGCCGTAGGCCAAAATATTAGAGGACCCCAAAGCAGACACAGAGAGGATATGAATGCAAATATTAGTTATTTATTTTTACAAAAGGTAGCTCGGCAGAGCGCAGCAGTCAGAAGTTTGGCAGGCACAGATCAATCAATCTCAGTCCATTCACTCACAGTCCCAACAGTCCTATGGGCAATCCTGGATCCGGGAGGTCCTCTGATCAATCCACGAATATTAGTTTAATCCATTAACGATGATGATAGCGGGAGAGAGAGGCAGTCAGCAACAGACAGAAGCGCAGACAGGGGCAGAGACAGGCAAAGGGCAAGGGCACAGGCAGGCAACAGATCAGAACGTGGCAGATGTAGGGTATGCCTAACGTGGTCCTGGAACAATAGATCCGCAGCGCTGAATCAGCTGATCGCGGTTTAAATGCTGCCGTCAATCAGCGGAGTCTGATCAGCTGAGTAGCCTAATGACAGCTGATCATAGCCGCGGACCAGAAGGGGGCGTGGCACACGCGCTGCGCAGGGGAGCGCAGAATCCCAGCTCAAGATGTAACAGAGCTGGGCTGAACTGTGACAGAAACTTCAACTTGAAACATTCTATAGAACGCAGCTGATCTCCTTTCACTTTCATTGTTGATCTCTATGCGCGGAATGATACGGAGACGTGAATCTCAGTCAAAAAACCTGTTGCCAATGACAGCGGTCATTATAGTTTTCCAGCGGTCATTATAGTTTTCCAGCGGTCATTATACAGAAATAACTGACCTGCGAACGTTGAGGAGTCCCATTGAAAGTGAATGGAGCCTCCCTCAACATTCTAGAGACCCGTATAATAAGAAGCAGACTTATTAGAGGCCAAGGCAATGGAGGCCTAGAAACTAAAAATGTTTTGATTGTACTCCTTGCTAATCTTTCCCAGTGCCTCTTGGTAGATGATAGGAGGATATCTTGACAACAAGGGCTTAGGCTGGACATGCATGCTTTCAACGGAATTTGTCAGTTTGTCTGTCTGTTAGAAACTTTCATTGCAGATTTGCATGAAAGTGTCAGGAATTTTTTGAATATTGCAGACTGCAACATTAATTGAAAGTACCAATGAGTGTTTGCTGAATGTTGGTGTCTGTTTGGAATAGGCCCTCATGACCGTGAACTCACAGCTTCGGGAACTCTATCCAGAAAGTGAGGAGCTATTTGATATTGTCATGATGACAAGCAACCATGCCCAGGTTGGAGTACGCCTCAGTAACAGCATAAATCATCACGGTAATGATAATATCATGACAGGTTAAAGGGTATAAGGTCATTCATTTTATGATATAAGCATATTAGAGAGTAAGCCGAAGTTTTGAATTTTCACAATATCGGAAAAATGCAAAATGACTTTGTTTTTTTATATATGCTAATTATATATTTTTCTAAACTTATATCTGCCGCTTGGCAGTCACAAATTGATCATATTGGGAAAGAAAAAAGTATGCTTCATGAATTCAACATTCAGAGCCTTACATACTGCAGACCAATCAAAAACTCACATACTGTAGTGTATACTGTATGCCCCACATGACTTGACATAAAGTAGGTTATGCCAGTGGAGAGTCAAGAAAGAGTACAGACTCAGAATTCAGAAGGACGACTCTATCCAGAAGTGGAATGGGGGCTGTCAAGCCAATTATCAATGAATAACTGGTCACCTCGGAGGTCGTTATCCCGCTTATCTCCCGTATCTACCTACCTCTCGTATATTTGCAGAAGCGTATAAAATGTAAAAGAAATATGCAACTCAAATTTAAAAGAAGCTAACCTGTTCGGTTTGGGTACTACTTTCAGTTGAAAGTAGATCTACAAGGTTGCTTATTGTTGTTATAGTTACCATTCTGAAAGGCATTAATATGAACGGTAATCAGTTATTAGATGAGTTATTTTTTGGAACTACTTCCAAAGTAGCCAGTTATCTGGAAATAATGGTCACCTAGCAGCCAAGCAGAGAAGAGAATGGCGTTCTGAAGGGAGATAATTTAATAATATCTGAGTGATACTGATACTGTGAAACTCTGCACAAATCTCTCTGTCAAATTAACTATTTGATTTCCTGTATTCTGGTCATTCAATTAGGTATTTGGGCTTATTTTCAGGGTACTTTCAATATCACTGATTTCAAGCTTTTAGAGTATCACAGTCTAAGCAGCACATGCTATGTCATGCTGTATGATGTTATAGTCTTAGCATCAAGAAAAAAAAATGTATTGGTCAAAAATAGCTCACCATTGGAAACTGTAGCTGGATGAAAACTGGTTGTCTAACAATAAATTACATAACTTGACTGGTATTGACAATATTTTGTACTGTACAGATTTAATAATTGACAGGTTTTGCATGACTGGTTCAGAAAGTGCTGTGGGTTTCATGAAAGCCTACAAGACTAAACTCTACCTCTCCAAGGACCCTGTCAAAGTCAAAGAGGCCATAGAGGAAGGTAACACAGTGGTGATACTGCAATGGTTCTGGTTCAATGAATTTCTTTACACTTTGTTTATTGTAGGAGTATGGCTGTAATAAAATGACTGATAAAGCATTTTTCTCCAAAATTTGTTCAAGATATAGCTGCTGCCACCATGTTTGCTTGTGTCAATCCAAAGAAGCTAAGTGACACACAGCTACGTGTTGCCTTTGATGGAGATGCTGTTCTATTCTCAGATGAATCAGAAATTGTAGCGCAAAAAGACGGACTGGACAAATACTTTGAGCATGAGAAGATAAAGGAGGAACAGCCCCTTGGAGAGGTGGGACTCTAATTACTCACAAATTTGAGACTATAATACTGATAATATTGACAAATAAGTGGTAGTTTGGGTTTGCATATGAAAGAGTAAACATGTTTTGTGTATTAACAGGGGCCTCTCAAAATATTCCTAGAAGCACTGGGTAAACTTCAGCGAAAATTTTATGCGAAGAATAAACGCCAAGATTGTCCAATTCGGACATATCTTGTAACCTCTCGAGGTGCAACCAGTGGAGGGGTTCGAGTCTTGAAGACTTTAAGGCAATGGGGTCTTGAGATAGACAGTGCACTTTTCTTGGCAGGAGCTGACAAGGGACCCATGTTGGAGGTGATCAGGCCTCATATCTTCTTTGATGATCAAAAAAAGCATATTGTGGGGGCCCAAAAACTGGGAACAGTTGCTGCTCATGTCCCTTATGGTGTTGCAAATGAATAAAAACTCCAACAGGGATTGACTTGGATTGAGACATGCTATATATACATGTGCTTACACCATCACAAATAAAACTTCACTGAGGATCATTTTGAGTTGTTTTGAGGTGTTGTGTTCTAAAACTATCAATCTCAGAATGCTGTGGTGATTTAATATGACAAAATCTACTCCTGATAGCCTTCTGGTGAGTAGGAACCTCCGAGGACAATTTTATTACATTGTTACATCAAACACAACTTCTTTGACTTCTTCGTCTTTTTTTATTGGAACATTTCCGTAACATCCAGTATCCATAAAGCATTATAGACACATTCATTAAGGGATGTAATGCATGCATAAAATATTATAACTCATCTCATTAATGTTCATGTTTAAGTACTCTCATGACAGTACTAGGGCATTATAATGTTATCTTATAAAAAGGGCTGTCGAAGTAACGCATTAATAGTGTGTTGATTTTATTTTATCGCAATTTTTTAAAAAATTGTCGCTGTTTCACCAAAGAGTGCTCACAGGTACATGATATGGCAAGATATGGCAAGCCTCTGAGGAAAAGCATAATGCTCATGTAGCCCCAGGGCCGGTTCTAGCCTTTTTGGTGCCCTAGGCCAGATTAGAGTTTTGCCCCCCTTTTCTAAAAATTGAAGAGAAAAACTGAACTAATAACGTAAAAAATATATTGTGATGCCCCCCTGATATTTGGCGCCCTAGGCGACCGCCTCGTGTGTCTATGCCTAGAACCGGCCCTGTGTAGCCCACAACAACATCCTCGGGGATGCTGCTACACTGACCTGGATAAGCAAGTCTCCACCCTGAATGGACTTCTCAGGACAAGTTGCCATGAGAGCTGCCTCCTTCGAGCTGATCTACAACATCTAGACTTCTAGCTACAACTCCATTCCAGCAGTGCGCTCTGCGCAGCCAGCGGTGGAAATTCCAACGACTTCAATCCGGACTGTGCACACTTTCCCCGAGTTTCGCAGGCAGCCCTGCCTCTGAGATCAGGCTGGCGCTGCGCTACATGTCAGGAATGAGTTACCAACATGCCCGTGGACTGCTACGATCAACCAATTGAACTCTGATGGGCCTATATTATAGGCTTAGGCTACTTCTTTTGTTTTTCTTTACTGTCATTACGTTCTGTTATGTGTTTTTTTCTTCTTTAAGCGCTTTGTGTTGCACACTGTGTAGTAAAAATGTGCTATATAAATAAAACTACCTTACCTTACCTTACCTTACAACAAAAGGAGTTTGACTCCCGTGCATTACATGAATGTCCTATGTGGGACAGAATAAAAAAAGAACATTTTTATATGGCAAGATGGTATCTTGGTTAAATGGCATTTCTTTGAAAGGGTGGGTCTTTCTTATCAACAGAAGTAAATACAAAGGAATATATAAAGAGAGATTAAAGTGGCATATAAGTCAAATAATGGTACAGCATAAACCAGCCTATGTTTTGCAGAGGCCACTATATAACAGGTAACAATGCATGATAGAACATCCTCAAAAGAAGGAATGTAAGGTAGGCTATATAATGATTGATGATTATCTACACTGAATCACTTTCCAAAAGTCTGCATGCTTGAATCTAGTTTGGTTACAGCAATGGAGGCCTAGCAACTGAGGGCACTTTCTATGTTTTCTTTAATTCTCTCAGACAGACACTGACGAGTGGTGTAGTAAGCAAGGAGGAAATAAAAATAGCCTTTAAACTCAGTGGCTTTGTCAGAATGTTGTGCAGTCTTCTAATAAATCTTAAGTTTCTTTTGTTCTGTGAACTTAAATAACCTAGCTACAAAGAACAGCGAAGAATGCATGACACACAACAGCAAGTTAAAAGGAAAGTAAATTTCAGGGAGACTTCCTTTTAGTTTCATTTCATAATAAGCTGTGCTGGAACATGCTTTCCTAGAAATAGAAACCTAAAAACAGTTACAGTCCAGAAACTGTCCATGCCACTGGACAAAATATTGATTAATCAAGTCCATATCAAGTTCATCAAGTTAAAAAAAAAAGATAAAGCAATAAGCCAAGAGAGGTCATTCTATATTGCTGAATTGAATCATGTTCAAGAAGTTACTTGATGATTTGCGGGATCAGGCAATAGAGAGTATATGTGAATTCCCCCATTTGACAAGAACAAAGCTAACTCATAAGGATCAAGGTCTTACCAGGGAAAAATAAGAATGCAACCTAACCAAGCATTCAAATTCTTTCTGTACAAAAGAGTTGTGATTAAATATAATTACTCATGACCAAATTCTGAATAATCAAATTTGTTTTCATTGTTTCACAGCACTAGCTATTCTTATCATTTTCTTTCGAATAAACTTTTATTCTTAAAAAAGAGCCCGCCATGTTGTTCCAAATTCTTTCATTCCTCTATCTAGTGCAGTCAGCAGTCTTGTGCAACAGAGCTATTCTTGAATTACTTCGAACCTTTGCTTTAATAGTGATAGCTATACAAACATGACAAGACTTCCCAAATTCCGCACAAGCAGGCATTTAGATTGCCAAACAATTTATTCTACTGACAAGCAAGCTTACAAAAATTCAGCACACCGCCCCCACCAGGTAGCCAAAGCATTGCTATTGACATTGTTTAATTTGGTTTTCAGTTTGACTTGTCAATCATATTTCATTTCTGATATTAAAAGTCTCTTTGTTCAAAAGATTGACTTGACAAGGCAACACAGTGTAGGCTGGATAAGTAAATAAATTCTGAAGAGGATGACAGCCAACACTGACAGGTATGTGGGAGATCAGGATGAACAAGAATATTATTACCATGTTAAAATGCCATCTCATCTCAGGCAGATGGCTTTTTTTAAATGATAGGATTTCTTACTACATAAAAAGAATGCATGATATTACATAGAATAAATTACTTTTATGACCCCAAAAACGGCGAAGCATCCCCACAACCTGGGCTGCCTGACTACCTGCCTACAACCAAAGGTAGCTTGTTTTTGCTACTGTAAAAACCGATCACTATCAGTAGTCTACAATTTAACAACTATCCAGGTTACAGGGATGATCAAACGATCACACACTCACTATTTGGTTTCGCAAACTCCCTGAGAGACATGTTGGCAGGAAAATCTCTAGGTTGCCAAGATCTCATAGAATTTAATATCTGAACCTATTTTGTCTTCCTACCGCAATGCCACAGAAATGGTACATTTTCAGTAGACTAAGCTAGTTTAATTTCATAAAGCGATAGTTCTGTGTCATTCAGCCATAGCTTTATGTACAGGCTTGTAGAGTTCTTGCAAATGTAAGGAAAACTAGATGTACCACATGGCGGTACAAAATATGACCGCCGCTCAGTTCTGCACATTCTCTGCATATATATGATGCTTGTCAACTTGTTTGTATCTCTCTCATGTTATAAATGTGTGTCTGCATGAGTGAGTTTGCTTTTGTGTACAAGTATAAGAGTGTGTGTGTGTGTGTGTGTGTGTGTGTGTGTGTGTGTGTGTGTGTGTGTGTGTACCCGTGCGCATGTGTGCTTGTGTGTACAGTATGTAGTGTGTGTGTGTGTGTGTGTGTGTGTGTGTGTGTGTGTGTACCCGTGTGCATGTGTGCTTGTGTGTATGTAGGTATATATGAGCACTATGGCAAGCCATTCAGGAAAAAAACCTTGAATATATTGAATGAAGTCCTGAATATATTGAATGAAAGAAAACCTTGAATATATTGAATGAAGTCCCGAATATATTGAATGAAACTCCCAATATATTGAATGAAACTCTGAATATATTGAATGTAGTCCCGAATATATTGAATGAAGTCCCGGATATATATTATGAAACCCCGAATATATTGAATGAAGTCCCGAATTATTGAATGAAACTTGCCTCATCCGAGGTCAGTGCCGGTGGCCATCTTATGTGTGTCACAAGTATGGAAATGCCTGTGACCAGTCAGTACCGCTTGGGTGGAGTGGTTGGCAATGAACGAGTAAATGAAGCAAAAATATGAAATAAATTACAGTTTTATTAATAATTTCATTGATTGCAGCTGCAAGGTAAAATAGTTTAGTTAAGTCACAGTCAGTTATTTTGCCCGAGTAGTAATTAATCCAGCCGCGTTACCACCACCAGTGAACGGCACAGGAAGCGGCGACGATCCCACTGAAGCTAGCTGCTACGCTAACCTTCAGTGGGATCGTCGCCACTTCTAGCTGCTTCAGTGGGATCGTCGCCGCTAGCTAGCTGCTACGCTAACCTTCAGTGGGATCGTCGCTGCTTCAATGGGATCGTCACTGCTAGCTAGCTGCTACGCCAACCTTCAGTGGGATCGTCGCCGCTTCCTGTGCTGTACAGGTGGTAACACAGCTGGATTACTACTCGGCCAAAATAACTGACTGTGACTTAATTAAACTATTTTACCTTGCAGCTGCAATCAATGAAATTATTAATAAAACTATAATTTATTTAATATTTTTGCCTCATTTACTCATTCACTCCACTCAAGCGGTACTGCCTGGTCATGGGCATTTCCATACTGGTGACACACATTCAATTCAATTCAATTCAATTCAATTTTATTTGTAGACCGCACAAATACAGTACATTGTCTCGCATCCATGAGAATCAGTGGCAAGGAAAAACTCCCTCGCTTTGTACTCCCTCGCACACATAAGATGGCCGCCGGCACTGACCTCAGATGAGGCAAGTTTCATTCAATATATTCGGAGTTTCATTCAATATATTCGGGACTTTATTCAATATATTCGGGGTTTTCTTCCATTCAATATATTGGGGGTTTTCTTTCATTCAATATATTCGGAGTTTCATTCAATATATTCGGGACTTCATTCAATATATTCAAGGTTTTCTTTCATTCAATATATTCGGAGTTTCATTCAATATATTCAAGGTTTTTTTCCTGAACGGCTTGCCATAGAGCACATATGATGTAGGCTAAATGATCATTTGAACTTTGTAACCCAGTAACCATTCACTTAATAGCACGCTCAATGGTGTTTTTTGCCCCCAACAGCACCTTCCAGGCAGCACAGCCTAAAAGGCACTACCCTTACCCTATTCCTAACCCTAACCCCCTCAACCTTCATCCTAACCCTAAACTGAGTGGAGTAGTGCCTTGAAGGCAGCGCTGCCTGGAAGGCACCGTTGAGGGCAAAAAATACCAAAGACCTAATGGCACCATCTACAGGTCAATGGTTGTACTGTCATTAAATGTACATATAAATTCATTTATTTTATAGCCCCCCATGGATGAAATTCCACAAAACTTAATATATTCCCACAAGATGTCAGGTTCATCATACACATTAAATTTGGTGCAGTTTAGAACATCTGATGTAAAGATAGGGGCAATTAAAGCAGTATAATATTGCATTTTAATTTTTTACCATGGGGGTGCAAATCACAAATGACTGGTTATGAGCTAAGTTGATGTGGGCTGTTGAGACCAACATTCCATAAAAATTTCATCATCCTCAATGTCACGGGTCAGGTAGTTTTTTAGGAAAAACTGCATTTTTGGGGTTTCACGGGGGGGCCACGCAAAGATGGAGTGGCCCCCGGGACCAAACGAAATTTTTCCGTAAAAGTCTACAGGGGCTACATGCCCACCAAGTTTCATGTGCCCCGGGGTTACGGTGTCCTGGGAATCGTTGACCAAAAATTCAGGAAGTAGATGACGGGAGAAAAAAAAAAAAAAAAAACTTTGACAATCATTATATGACCGCTACGCTTGCTACGCAGCGGCGGTCATAATGAAAGGATCTGAAAGGAAGATAGACCAGATACTGTTTTTGTTTGTTTGTTTGAATTTTTAGCAAACAGCTTGCCAGAGTTCAACATAGAACTCATTATATTTGATCCAATGATCAAACTAAATGTACCATAGCAGTAAGTCACTTCTCCCCTCCTCCAGAAACTTTATTTATTTACTTATTTGGTCGTCTTACCTTTGTTATTTTCTTTCTTTTGAGCTGTAGAGATCAGGGGCCAATTTCCCAAAGCCTTTTCCCAACGGGCCCAAAAGTGTCCCTGAATAATACAAATGTAAAAACAATTCAATATGTTATAAAAAAAGTGTAATCTGCATAGCATTATCAGTAAATGGTACATCTATATTAAGCAAGGCAATGAAAGATGCAACAGCGGGCTTCAGTTTTATTGGTTGTATAGGTTTCATTTAATAATCTCTGTCAAACTGATTAAATTGATTTTGTACTTTGTACTGTAGATGCTGGACAAAAAAAAAACCTTCAAAGCATGCACACTGTGTATCCCCCTATAAAAACACATTTACAACAGATGTATAATAGGCCTTGAAGCGGTGCTCAAGACTGATTTCAAGCATAGCCTGCTAAATGTACTAGTTAGTGAGTGGAACAAAATGATTTGGAACAGCAAAGACCGAACGTGAACGCAGAAGCGAACAAGCACTTTACACAGAATCAATGGAAACTCATTATTCGAAGTAAGATCTGAGGTACCTTTGACTCAATGTAAAGTGTTTCACGTTCAGTCTATGTTGTTTGAAATTCTTTCATTCCATGCGAAATCTGTTGCTGTTAGAAGGCTCGTGCAACAGGGCTATGCTTAAACTTACTCCAGAGCTATCCTTTAAATGCCATTAAGTGAAGAAAGTCAAAGCATTCTCAGATGTATGTGGAAAATGATGGCTTTTTCATTAGCAATCCCTATGAGATAGCCAATTATTTTAATGACTTTTTCACAAAAAAAGGGGACAAAGTTTAAGAGCTGACATGCCGGTATGTACTGGCGACCAGACACAAAACATCACAAAACATTATGAAAGGGAAATCTTGTTGCAGTGAATCTACAGTCAAACAGTGAATCTAGAAATTAGTAAGAAAATGCTGTCATCTCTTTCTAATTATGCCTCTCCTGGCTTAGATAACTTGGAAGGAATATTTTTAAAACTTGCTGCAAGATCACTCAATGTACCTGTTTGCCATATTTTCAATATATCCTTTCATGCACCTGTCCAGATCAATGGAAAGTCAAAAATTATACCTTTGCCAAAGGATGCTAGGACTGAATTTACTGGTTACTGGCCGCCAACTGAAAACACTTTGTCGCTTTGCCCAGGGGAGGTTCTTCTATCTATGCTGCTGGGCGAACACCTTATGTTATCTTTTTGTTTTGTATTATTTTGCGTTATTAGATGGTTACAAATGGTGTCTCTGGTTGTGTAGTGCGTTGGCACCAATAAAAAAACAAAAGCAATTTTGATTAAACATCAATGCTTGTGCAATGAGTGCTGTCAAGCCAATACAAACAAATCTGAAGGAAACGTTGACAAATGCTTTGTTTGTTGAGAGATGGAATGTTACATGTCTTGATACACAGCTTAAAACACGGGTGGAACCTACTGTAATAACATTCCCTTTGAGAGGGTAACTGACCCAATTGACCTACGTATGAGAGAATGCTCTATATAAACCATGTTGAAATAACTGCTGTCACAGATGAAGTCAGCCGTCATCACCATATCCCAGATCACTTCATACAGAGTGAAGATCCTGAGGTGAGTTGTTACTGTAATAATTAATGCCTTACAGCTGGTGTCAGTCATTGTCGATTATCTATGCAAATACTGTATTATCTATAGGTCTTTGTTTATTAAACTCTATTAAACTTCCTATTTACAATTTCTTGTTATGGTGACACTTAAAACGACAAAAAAAGAATTGGTTTTTGGACCTGTGAAGGAATTGGAATCAGAATGTATTAGGCATATGCAGTTCGTCTTTTTTTGTTTGAGCTGGGCCTGTCTCAACTGTCCTTCATTCCATGACTATGACACATTTTGTCTTATTTCATTCTATTCATGATGTTCCCATCATTGGAGATAAGGCGGAATGTTACGTTCTTAGGTTGTTTAGGTTTGTCCGCTGCGTCAGTGTATATCTAATACGTACAGTACCACGCTAGAACTACTCATGATCTGATTCAGTGTGGCGGTCCACATCAACTGGGATGACCAGCACTATATTCCATCAACCTAGAACTGTACAAGTACAGTATGGTCAGGCTATTTTATTGTCTAGTTAGGGCACTAGGTGGATCTTTATGTGAAGCACGAGGCCTCTTTCTTAATGTATTATGCATCATCGTTGTCAGACTTGGTCTCCTGTTTTACAAAATTGCAAGGGTTAAAATGTTTAACCTAAAAAAATTACCATCACTTGTACGTATGACTGTGTTTGGAAAAGTTTAAGACGAGTTGCTCAGTAAAAATAATACGAGTCGCTCAGTAAAATGATCACAATATTCAGTATGTTGCTGTTGAATAAGGTTTAGGCAGTTGCATTCATCATATATTATTGGATTATATGTATTTTTATAGGATTTGCTAGACATGACCTAATGACAGTAATATGTTCATCTCTCTGAAAGGCTACTCTGATCAGCAGCATACCACACAGCAACCTGTTTTAACAGTAATACTGTATATCATTCTGTTGTGATCAGCCTTTAGGTTTCAATCTGTGCAAACATGGGCCCTTCGCTCTCTCTCTGGTCACACCTGCTCCACCTGAATGTTCTTCTGCTACTGGCTAACTTCAACCCAGCACTCTGCACCTGGGCAACCGGGATGAGTGCATGGATGCTCCCTTTGTCCCAGGGCACGACCTGGTGGGTGAGGGCTTTGATATAGTGAAGATGCAGCGCAAGAGAGCCTACATCATCGACGTGCAGACATACCTTGGAAAAGATGACCGCTGCCAACTGTGTGAGAACGACGAGATGAACAATGAGCTTCAGAAGCTTCCGCTGTCCGTCGTAGACTGGCGTTCAATCTCAAAAAGCAGGTTCTCCTTCTCCAGCACTGTCTATCAGTCCGCCACTGAACTTGTGCGGAGCACCACCACACAGGTCAAAAACGACTGGAAACTCGGCCTCGGCTTGGAGAAATTTGGTTTTGAGGGAGAGCTGGAGCTGGGAATGGGAAGATCCAACATGGCCAAGTTTGCCTTCCAGATGGACAAAAAGGACCTATACACATTCATCGTCCATGAGATAAACTGCACACTTTACAGGTGAGCTAAACTTTATATTCATTACATTGTATTTTAAATATTAGAATCATAAATTAAGTATTAAGCATTAAATATAACGTCATATTAAATATGTCAAAAGATTAATTATGCTCCTCATGGGCGTAACCACAAAACTGAAGGTTTAATTGGAACATTCCAATCTAAATCTTTTCACTAGCACACCAAACACATTTAACACTTGTGCAGTTCTTCTCTTAACATAAAGTATACCTAAGTGCATACAATGATTAAATGTTTCACACGGTTTGAAAATATTGTAAGAATTGTGTCTTTCCCCACCCCCTTTTCCCTTACAGTTTCAGAGTTTCTAACACAGCAAGTCTAAGCAGAGAGTTTGCACAAGACATTAGCCGCCTGCCTAGGGAATACAATGACAAAACTCGCCCACGGTACAAACAGCTCATCAACACCTATGGCACTCACTATCTAAGACAAGTAGACCTTGGGGGAGAATCAAGACCGTAAGTGCTATTCGCACCTGTCTCGCTTCACTCAATAGCCAGAGCACTGAGGAAATAAAAGATTGTCTAACAGCCCAGCTATCTCTAACCTTTCCCCTGGGCATTATTGACTCCAAAGTTAGTCCAAAACAAGAAGTATGCTCATCAATGATGAACAGTGACAGCAGGAGGATCACCACCACTGATTCATACGTTAGCCAAATCACAGAGATGGTTCCTGGAGATTTCTGGGTCGGTAGCCTCTCGTCATCCTTTAACGACCCCACAGGGTTCAACATCTGGATGGACAAGCTGAAGGAAGATCCAGGTGTGGTGAGCTATTCCCTCACTTCGCTGCCAATGCTGATAAGCGATGAAGTGATCAAAGGCAATGTGAAGACTGCCATTCAAGAGTACCTGAGGGCCAATCCCATCTCCTCCCAGTCTGAAAGCTACAGCTGCAAGTCTGGCAAGTGTTGCCCGAAGAAGACCCGAAGAGGGAAACTGATGATCACCCTGAGGGCCACGGGTCTGACAGGCGACAGCTCAATGTGGTGGCATGGCAATACTGATGCTTTTGCTACTGTTGCATATGCAGGGGTACAGGAGACAACCAAAATAGTTGTGTCCAACAATCCATATTGGAACACACTGAATTTTGGTGAAGTGGACATAATTGGTCCTGTAAGAGTTACTGTGTATGACTATGACGGATGGAGGGATGAGGAGCTGGGCACCTGTGAATTCGATATTGTTTCAGGTTCAAACGAAGAAACAAAGAATTGCTTTGGCTCCAGCACAGTCACACTCTCCTACAATCTCACTTGTGCTGATTACCTCACTGGAGACCAGTGTGAAAACTATCGCCCCAAACATCCTAATTAGCCTCCTCTCAAAGACTAGCACTGGCATATATTGTTCTAAAACAACCAGTGATGTCCTAAAACAACCAATCTCAAAAGTTTACCTAAAATTTGTGTAAATGGCAAGTTGGTTTGGAAAATGGTTTTGGTTCTCTTTCCTTACAAGTTTATAATGAGTGGTGATAATTTGGGGAGACAGACATAGGAGCAAACATAAATGATGCTTTGGTTTAATGAATCTCAGATAATCAGCTGTTTTAAAAGATTTTTCTTTTTGCTTTTGTCTGAAATGTCTAGTGATGATTAAAATACTATCTATTTGTCAATATTGTCTTTAGGCTTTGATTTTTTAGTCTTTGATCCATTATGAGATGTTTAAACTCACCAATAAAAACAAAACTTGAAAATGCTGTTTCAATTAATTGATCAATTAATAAAATGAATTGATATGTACTTGATTTGATCAGAATTATTACGCAACAACAGTTACAAGACAATGACCATAACAAACCTGTGTAAATTAGGGCTTAGCCCTATCAATTAATTAATTGAGCACAAGGCAATACGCAAGAGATACATCTTGCATGCGCACTTGCCATGCATGCCTAATCTAACATTAACTTTTTGTCATCTTGATAATAATATTCAGCCTACATCCTTTAATATTCGCTCCGGCAGTTCTCGGTTACACAAAGCACAAGCAAAAACCCATGTATGTAATTTGAAAGTGAAAGTGCTTTCACCCTGCTTCATCCCTCTTCTTTCCACTTGCATCAACCGCCTGCGAAAGAACACTTGACTTTTCCCTACATAAGACGTGCCATGCAAATGAACTTAATGATTGACGCACGTGAAATTTTCACACTTTTCATGCTAGTTAGGTCTAGCATATATCTAGCATACACGGTATCTATTTGGCTATATTAGATGTTAGATCCATGAGCACTATGGACTAACAACACCACACCACGAACCTGGCAACAGTAGTAGGCCTATAAGCGGGATAATGAACTCCATGGTGTTTGTATGCCATAATATTCTGTGAGCTGTGTTGAGGAACAAAAATACCATACTTTATGTACTCCTTACGTCAGGTAACTGTCTTCCATCACAGTTAAAATACAGTACACATGTGCAGGGTGCCTTTTTGCAAATAAAAATTTCAGACTTTTTCCTGACACTTTTTTCAAAACCCTGCTTCATACACTTAGAGGTGGGATTTTTGTCGTGTGATACTTTTACGTTTACATTGTTGAATCACTTAGATATTATTGAAATTCAGACACAATTTTTTTTAAATGGCAGAAGCTAAGGCAAAAAAGAGCATGGGAGGTGCATATGTGGTGGGGTAGGAGATGTGTTTATGCTCAATGTATGAGTGTTGGCATGTGTGCGAGTTGGTTTTAGTACAGTTATAGCAAAATGTCCAGACTTCAAAACTTGACCACAAAATCCCAAAACTTTTCAAGACCTGGACAATACCATTTCATAATTCTATCCAGTACTTTTCAAGACTCATGCAAGCACCCCCTCAAGTGTCTTTTCTCTTTATGTTAATAACTAAAAATGTAACACATCTTCACTCTTTATGCTGACAGTAGAAAACATTTATTAGATCTTGAATCACTATGCAATCACATATTCCACAATAATGTTTGCCTTTTAGAACATTATGCAACTACAGGCCATGGTTAGGTTTTTTTTTACCATATTTACTTTACAGGTGAGCGTTATACAGAAATAACACACACCCTTCCAGCCAATCAGTATACCACGAGGTGATAGGCTCTGTTTTACTTTCCTTGACAGCAGTAGGTTATACTAACAGTCCTTTGTCAAGAAATACCAGACTTTGGGATGTTGTCCCATTAAAGTGATTGGAGCATTACAAAGGGCCGTGTAATAACAGAAAATGTGTTGTGACCTTATTACCACTTAACGCAGGGCTATTCAATTAGTTTTTCAAGAGGGCCGCGGTCACTTTTTTCAAATAATCAAATCATGACACATTGATTAAAAATGCATATTTGCTTTGTTTTCACAATAACTTTGCATGTTAACAATAGCTACAAAGTAGGCCTATTTATTACAAAATTTAAATTTTTAAATTACCAGAATAGAATATTTTAACACCACAACTATGTTTTTAAAGTGAATTATTCATCCCTAAATGTGCTATTACATAACTTATTTTGCATTCCAACAGGTCGGCTAAAAGAAAAATGTTAAATAACACGTAAACACGCAAGGACTCTAATATAAGTAGACTACAGTTGTCATAAACCGGCTTAAAAAATAAATAAAAACGCTGCGCAACAGCGCCAAAATCCTCTGTATCACGTCGCCCGCATCTGGGCCGTGTCCGGGCCGCATCTGGTCCGCGGGCCGCCAATTGAATAGCCCCATTTTCTGATACAAATCAAATGTTGTACCATTTTTTTATATTATATAATACAGTATTATTATTAACAAAGCATGTGAAATGTTCTTTGCTTGGGTGTTGGTTTGAGTTGACATTCTTAAAATTTATGTTGACTGAAGTATTTTCACATGCTTGACTTGATCAATGTGACATTACATCAAAGGTGTCAAACATGGCCCAAGGCCCTTTCCATCATTTCATGCTGCCCGATTCAAAATGTTTGAAAAGAATTGCAGCTATGTTGCATGCTCGAAAATATTTGTAATGATGTGCAATTCTGCATGCATGCCAAGTCAACAAGATGGCAAGATGGAAGATGGCATCCTGGATAAACTGCATTTCCTTGAAAAGGTGGGGCTTTCTCGACAACGAAAGTAAAATAGCCTACAAAACAAACAAAACAAAAACAACTTATATAACATACTGTATAGCATAAAAGTCAAATAATGAGGAGTAAACATACAGCGTAGTATGATCTGCAGAGGTGCTGACCATGATCCAAATGGTGCAGATGATATAAAAAATGAATTATGATTGTGCGGTCAACATTTAGAAGGGGTCTTATTAAGCCTCTATATTTTAAGGTTTCGATGGGTTGATGCCAATGCAAATTCGTCAGGGAAACACCTGCTAGAGTTACAAAAAAAATGCTTGCGTGACTTTGTGTGAAATTGGAATGTGAACAAGGTCTGATGCCCTATATAAGCCATGCTCAACACCGCACTGCAACACTGCACATACCTAAAGGGAGGAATTGTTAAGGTGAGTTGTTAGGTAGTTGCTTCCTAGGTTGACTGTCAGTGGTCTATTATATTTTATTTTTCTTCTTCTTCCTAGTACTTGATATGTCATAATTACAATTACATAGAACTATCTATTCATTAGAATTAATAAATACATAGCATGTAGTGCCATAATTAAATACAAATCCCATGTCTGAGCTTTGATTAATTGACTGTGAAAAAATCCATGATTAAATTTAAAGTATTTAGTAAATATAAACTCATTTAGAATTTAAGAAGAAAGGCAAACCTTTTAATTTAGGAACTGTAGGATTGTACATTTGGTAGCTGAGAAAATTAATTGTTTTAGTTTTGTGAATGATATATTATCCTATTCTGTCAAGCTTTAACTGTTCAATGGCATGGATTGTCTGATGTATCTAAATAGAATGCCATGGAGAAATTTGTGTTTTTAGCTGATTGTTTGAGATGGCCTATTTCCACAAAACTAATCCGAAACATCTTGACAATGGCAAATACAGCACAACAGAACCACTAACCACTTGGGGAGTTACACATGTTTAAAAAATAACATTTAGGGTTGTTTTAAGGGCAAGATTGTGGATGCACATTGCCAAGACAGGACCAGTCGTCAAAATGTTGGTGTCAACTATTCTATTTCATCCTAGACATTACAGAAAAGGGGTTAAAGTGCTAAAACCCAGAATAACGCATCAAGGGGTAGATTTATCATCCGTTTTGCGATGGCGCTATCCATTTTCAGGCTCTATTTCCATGCAAAAACTGTGTTGGCCAACGCAGTCTTATTTACAGAGAGGACGCAGTGCCTGAAAACGCAAAGTTGCGTCTGAAATCGCAAACTGCGCTTGAGGGAGGGGAGTGCGATGGTAGGCCAGGCATATGCGCAAACTGCATCTAATTACGTATTCCGTGGTACTTACTAAGACCATAAGAGCGTGCCTGTATTTTGCGTGAGGCAAATACCGTCTCCTCAAAGCAGGTCTAAACCAAGCGCAAATCCTTTTGTGTTAAAATTTACTTTGTTTAATGACAGCAGTGATCCGGACATGATGAAGACAGGAACATGTTTGGGAGCAGATACATGTTTGCCTCGAGAATTACTCTTTTCTAATTAAGCTAAGAAGAAATCATCCAATGATAAAAATTAAACAGCAGTAGGCTACTACACGCATTATTCAATTACTGATTGCAATCAAAGATGACGTTCACATTCCATCCCAACACATGTTGAACTAGAAAATCGCAAAAATAATAATAAAGAAGCCATGTCTGCTTTGAATTTATTTTCCCCTTCGTTATTTTTTAATAAATTCCAGTCTAACATATTAATTTAAGTATCTGCCAGTTATTTCTTGTAAAGTCAGACAAAATATCATACTGTTTTTTTCGGCTGGTGAGGACTTATAATGTAATTGACAGCGCCCGCTGTTCCACGCAGGATCCAGGATTGAGATCACATGCGGGCGCATGGTTGCATTTAGAGGCACGCTAATTTTGCACTAGAGGGCGGGGTAAGCGCTGTTTGCCTTATCTGTTTGAGGATTGATAAATACATCGCAAAACGAGGAAGCACTGCATGTGCTATTACCATTGTCGCATAAACAGACGCAGCGCAAATAGCCTAGTCTTAGTAAATGAGGGCCCCAGTCTGTATAACATGACTATGGTTGGAAGAAGTACTATTGCTTTAAGATTGCCCTCATCTGGTATAGAAAGAATGGGATTTGAGGTAAACCATGTCACTTACAAGAAACATGAATGGGCTTAGACTGAAATTTTTTTACTATTTATAGTCTTTTTTTTATCACAACACCCAAGTTTTACATTTTTAAATGGTTTTTAATACAACACTAAATAGCATCAGTCATTGAACGAGGGCTTCTTTTTTTTCCACGGCTATGTCTGAAATGGGGAGGTAGTACCTTGCTGCCTCGTTTTCTTCACTGTCTACAAAGTTACCTATCATAAACCAATCGTAAAAAAAAAGTTACCTATCGTAAAAATCTTTGTTTGGGACAAAAAAGCTGGATAGTTAATTAACAGTGTTTTACATTTGTCATTTACAGAATATCATTTCATGGTTCTTAGATTTTAGTTCTTAACAGTATGACAGCAAACAATTCTCCCTTTTCCTGACCACAACTAGAGCTTTAATCGGGCCTTAAAAGTTAGGCCCGACCCGGCCCGAGCCCAACAGGATTCTGCCCGAACCCGTTTGAGCCTGAATGAAGTTGCTTTTTTCAAAGCCCAAACCCGTTTACAGCCCGACAAATTCCACTGCACGCACACAGCCATAGGCGCCAGAAGCGGGGATGCAGGGATGCATCGATGAAAATGTAAAAAATCCTAACACTGCACGAAGTTCATCTTTGCATCGGCAGTCACTTTCTACTGTTCATGTTATGCCTTGCTGCCCCTAGACTTATGATCCCCGGATCCCGCACAATGGCAACAAAATAATGTTTAAACGTGAGACTTACTTTCACTGTGAAAGTTGAAAATATAGGCTAACGTGAATCTGGCATCGGTTTGCGATAAGCCTACGCAAGGCAACGCAATGCATTGTAAAGTCTGTGAAAAGTTATTCTTTTCGTGCGCAGCAATCAGTCAAATCGATATGAGCTTTCAAATTCAAGCGGTAATATGGATAAACTTTCCCGAAAGAAAGGAAGAGCGACATGCTGTTGGCGAGTAGAACATTTAAATTGCTGCTGTGCTCCCATATTAGGCTACAACCTGCCCCTGTTTCATGTTAGGAATAATGTATTGACTGTAGGCTTCAGGCCACTTGGTCTTTCTTGACAAATTAAAATAGGCTAAATTCTATCTATCAGGATCTATCTCGCTCTAATCGAAATGCATCACCTGATCAGTCAATAACCGCGCAAGCCCGAGCCCGAATAAAATGACAGAAATTAAGACCGAGCCCGACCCGAACAGTCGGGCCCCGATGGGTCCTGTCGGGTTCGGGCAAAAATCTTAAGCTCTAACCACAACTGCTGCACCTGAGTGCTCCTTTGCTGTTGTCTAACTACAGCCCGGTACTCTGTACCCCATTCGACCCCGTTGGCGCTGACCTTTTAACGTTGTGTTTTAAGCAAAAACAAACTAGGTTATTTCTTTTCAGTTACAGCTCTCGTAGCCTATGGTATATTAGTCAAAATCAGAATTGGACCAAGCGTCACGTCAAGCACGAGCTGAGCTTTTCAACACCAGTCATGTGAATGCACCTTAGAATGCCATATGATGGCCTGTATTAACATGCTATTCTGTTGTGATCAGCCTTTAGGTTCTAATCTGTGCAAACATGGGCCCTTCGCTCTCTCTCTGGTCACACCTGCTTCACCTGAGTGTTCTTCTGCTACTGGCTAACTTCAACCCAGCACTCTGCACCTGCAGGCTGGGCAACCGGGATGAGTGCATGGATGCTCCCTTTGTCCCAGGGCACGACCTGGTGGGTGAGGGCTTTGATATAGTGAAGATGCAGCGCAAGAGAGCCTACACCATCGACGTGCAGACATACCTTGGAGATGATGACAGTTGCCAACTGTGTAAGAACGACGAAATGGACGATGAGCTTCAGAAGCTACCACTGTCTGTTGTAGACTGGCGCTCAATTTCCAGGTGTAATCAACACCTCCACACTGCCATGTACAGCTCTGCTACTGAGCTTGTAAAGAATAGTGGCACACATATCACAAATGACTGGAAAGTGGGACTTGGTTTGGAAAAATTTGGCTTGGGTGCGAAGGCGGAGATAGGAATGGGAAGGTCCAATGTGGCTAGATTTGCCTTTAGGTTGGCCAAGATGGACCTCTATACATTCGCCATCCATGAGTTTAACTGCACATATTACAGGTGAGTACTTAACATTGAGACCTTTACATTGGTTTGTCAATGAATTACAATGAGAGCTGTATTATAGAATAACCACATCAATGATATGTGATGAAATACACTAATACCAGGGCAATACAGATGTGCACAGAATTTGTTTTATTTATTTAGTTAGTTAGTTAGTTATTAGTTAGTTATTTAATTATTTAGTTAGTTAGTTAGTTAGTTTCATTTTGCCATGTCATGACCCTCTTCCCTTACTGGTCACAGTTTCCGAGTCTCCAAAGGAGCAAGTCCAAGCAAAGAGTTTGCTCAAGATGTCAGTCGCCTCCCCAAGGAGTACAATAAACAGCGGTACAAACAGCTCATCAACACCTATGGCACTCACTATCTAGAAAAGGTGGAGCTAGGAGGAAGAATTAGGACAGTAAGTGCCATCCGTACCTGTATCGCTTCACTCAACGGACAAAACACCAGGGATATACAAGACTGTTTAACAGCCCAGTTATCTCTAACCTTTCCCCTGAAGATTATTAACCCTATAGTGAGTCCAAAAGCAGAAGTATGCTCCTCATTGTCAAATAGCAATAGCAGGAGCTTCACAAGCACACATTCATATGTTCACCAAATCACCGAGATGGTTCCTGGGGAGGTTTGGGTCGGTAGCCTCTCGGCATCCTTCAACGACTCCACAGGCTTCGACATCTGGATGGACCAGCTGAAGGAAGATCCAGGTATGGTGAGTTATTCCCTCACCCCGCTGCCTATGCTGATCAATGATGAGGTGATCAAAGGCAATGTGAAGACTGCCATCCAGCAGTACCTGAAGGACAATGCCAACCCATCTGACTCTGAAACCTTCAGCTGCAAGTCGGCCAACTGCTGCCCAAAGGAGCCCTACAGGGGGAAACTGAGTATCAGCCTCAAAGCCACAGGTCTGGAAGGTGACTGGTGGAGTGCCACTAACGCCTATGCCACTGTTCAGTATGCAGGGGACTTAAAGAAAACCAGGCAAGTAGAATCAGATAATCCTAACTGGGGCACACTAGATTTTGGAGATGTGCACACGATCAATCCATCTCTGACAGTTACAGTGTTTGACGATGACTGGTGGAGACAGGAATGGCTGGGATCCTTTGACTTCCGTCTTACAGCAGGGTCAACGAAACACGAGACACGCAGGTTCGGTTCCAGCACCATCACGATTTCCTACACTCTCACTTGTGATGATCACCTTGGTGGAGACCTGTGTGGCGAGTACAAACCGTGATCCTTGCTCAGGCTCGCATTGGGGTGTGTGTGTGTTACCCTCAATCTAGAGATGACTAAATCAATTTGATAAGTGTGCTTTAAATCAGTAGTGTACCTTTTCATTTTTGTCATCTGTTTTGACTCCTGTTCTTAGAAATTTAAGTGGTGGCAGTTCTTTGAGACTTTCTGGCATTAAATATACAGTATATAAATAGCAGACCACTAATCTTTAATTAATGTAATCTGTGGGCGATTTTCACAGAATTGATTTCCATTTCCATCTTGAATTTTCTAGATTAAAATGCTAATCATCTTAATTATCATTATCATAATCTCTTTATGCTTAGTAATGCTAAATGTGATTTGATTGTCAAATTGTATGAGCACAACAAAAAATAAATATAGACTCCAAAAAAGCAGACTACAAATCATTAACAAACGTAATGACTTTTTCCACAAAATTGATTTCCCTTTCCATCTTGAATTACTCTACTTTTGATTATGCTATTGTTATAATATCTTTATGCTTAATGCAATGCAAATAATAATGAAATGCTATTGTCAAATATAACAATAAATATACAATATAACAACAAATATTTGTAAGTCCATCCATTCATTTTACTGTGTAAAATTCAGTCTGCATTGTGCATTAATAGATATTCTATAGATATTCTATTGAGCCTCATGTTAGAAATAATATCTTTTTGACAACTATTGTTCAAATAGATATATGGCAATTCCTGTCTGCTCTGATAGCGCTTTTCTAGTTTATCGTGCTATGAGATTACCAAAAATAGCATGTCCATGATCTCTGTGTACTTTTGTACATGTCTTGTATGTAGGCTAGACTTGTAGTCAAGACCGCTTAGACCAAGACCAAGACAATACCAAGACCAGAGGCTAACGAGACCAAGACAAGACCAAGACCAGACGCTAACGATGACCGAGACGAGACCAAGAAAAATTGAGGCCGAGACCAAGACCGAGAACGAGACCGAAAAAAAAAAGTAGACTAGGCTATATTGGAAGTTATAACTTAATTTGAAAAACAACTTTGGCTAACATTCAACTCATATTAGGGAGTATTATTTCAACTGCTGGCAACAATGTGGATACGGATAGCAATGTGGTCAGAAGATAAAAACTGTTTTGATATATTTTTTGATAGCTGTTGAACCAATAATTAAAAAAAAATACCCTGCTTTTACCAGCACAAACCGCCTACTGAACTCATGGTGACAAAAATGAGTGTTAGGCCTACTCTATAGCAATATTAGGCTAATTAAATACCAGCAGGGGGATGTCTCCTAGTCACCCACTACGATGAGTTAAGCTCTACCAGCGAGATGTCCATGCTCCAGACATTTCAACCAGTAGAAAATCATTTCTGGGTAGCTGAGAAAATGACAAAGTCAGCTCCATTACATTCAATTCTATTCTATTGCCTCTACTGGTAAAACTAAGTCTTTGAGAGTGGGTTTCTGAAGCCAGGTGGCACATTAGAATTTTTTTTAATGTTTTTTAATAGCTAGCTCCTTTAAACTTTTAAAGCATTTAAACCTACTGCTATCATGAGATGAATGTGGCACAATAGGCCAACTTGATGGGTGAATTCTACTTTTTATTTTTTTTTTCCTTTAGTTTTAGATGTAGGCTAACACAACATGCAGTGTGCCAAAGGTATTTCTGAAAGTTGGCAACCCAACCAGGCCTACTAGCATACTCTGTCTATACTACCAAAGATTCTATACTAAGCCTACTTCTAATTGAAAATTAAATGAACATGGCCTGAGTTAATTTTGAGAACATACAACACAAGGATACGATTTTAGCAGAAGCTAGCCTACTTGTGAGATGACAATAGGGCTGGTGCAGCCTTCACTTTTACTGCTTGATGATTCTCATCACTACATGCGGTGACTGAGTTGGTAGGCTAATGCAAAACGGATTATCAGCGGTATACATTCGCTATTACATCAAGTGGAATGGATTCTTTCGGGGTGCAATAGAGATAACTTTGAGAATACATCAACGGCGTTCATTTATCGCCTGATAGGAGTCACTCGCAGGAAGATTTGACATCCTTCACAAGCGTCCATGAAGCACTAAATACGGGAGTTTTTTACGATGTCTGTGTCTCGGTAGCCTATACTAAATTTACGAAAATGAAAGATTTAATTCCCATAAATACATTAGAGATAACGTTAACTAGCATGACATCTCGCTCAGCCGTCATAACACATGCCTATGCATACACAAACATTTCATAATTAAATTGCCTATATTTTGCGAATGGAAAGTAGGCTAAACTTTAAGGAGAGTAATTTAGAGCTGCATCTAACTGAACGTGCGCGGCTCTCTGTCACGGAGAGACCGGCCCATAAATGCATTTGAGAGCCTTGCTCTGCTGTAGCAAGGGGTGTCTTTTGCGCACTCTCACTTTCGTTTTGACGCGTCTCATTGTTTAGGCTGTCATTTAAACCGGCAACTTGATTGTTAAAATATATATTTATTAAATGACCAAGTTCATACAGGAAAATCGGAGTGACGCCCTTAATTAGTGACAACACAATGTAACCAATGGCCTTTGCTCCTATACGCCTGCGCTAGTTTAAATTCCCCGCGGTCTCCGCTGCCAGATTCACTCAGCTCTTGCGCTATGACGCCGCTTTTTTGCTTGTCTTTCATTGTAAGTTTGCTCGTCTACTTACCAATGTCTGTGAACCGGGAGACCGACGATTCCGCCTCTGCCGGGGAATCCGATGACAACCAAATGTCGCCACTTTTGCTTGGCTCCTCGCCTAACGTTAACCCGGAAGATTCCCCGGTCCAGGCTCGCCGCAGCCAGCGGCTTGCGATCAAAAACCTACGATCGCCGACTGGCCCGTGTCCAAGATCCTGGAGGACCTCTTCCATCGTGGGATTTCCCCCCATCAGCGATGTCCCATGAGGAGCTGTTCCGGTATTTCATGTCCTCATCCGATCCTGTGCCCCCTCCTCTCCACTTCAACCAACACCGAAAAAAGCCAAGGCGAAGAGAAAGCACACCACCCCAGCAGCGAAGACTGGACCCGCGAAGAAACGTAGAGCAGAAGAACCGGATGACCCTGTCCTTCAAGCCTTAATGGATATGAAGGAATCACTCGTCTCTCTAAGCAGCCGCATCTCTACACTGGAAAGCACTTCAGTTCCCGTGGCCGCAGCTGTTCCAAGCGTTCAAGTGCTGCCGCTCCCGGAAACCAGCGGGCCCACTGTTGACATCCAGCCTCGTAGGACCTATGCGTCAGCTGTGCCAATGGCCGCCTCAGGAGCACCCTTCATTCCCTCTGCTGCAGCCGTTCCACACGCGCTTCGCAGCCAGATCATCGCAGGTAACGATGTCAATTTAGTTAAGATTTTGTTGTGCCGTAATGATGTTCCTAGTGGTCGCCTAGTGGA
The DNA here is from genome assembly GCA_027497455.2 of Sardinella longiceps. Lineage (NCBI taxonomy): Eukaryota > Metazoa > Chordata > Actinopteri > Clupeiformes > Clupeidae > Sardinella > Sardinella longiceps. The sequence continues at coordinate 30,136 of JAODXP020003420.1, forward strand.
GTGCGGGGACGTTTCTGTCCTACTTAAAGAGCGCGATGCCAGGCTTTCTAAAAGCCTGACTTTGGCCGAATTCTGCGTAGCGTTTGGGGTGTACAGAGACATTATTTGCGAGGACTTTCCTGAGAGGCGCCAGGAACTGGACACTTATCTAGCTATAATTTCAGACCTTGCGCTTAATTATGGGGGGTCCTTGTTTTATGAGTATCACAAGTCGTTCTCGTGCAAAGCTGCCATGTACATCCAAAAGTTCAACCGTCGTATGGACTGGTCCTCTCTGGATTTGGAACTTTTTAGTAGACACTTTACTGGCCACCGCCAGCTGTCATGTTCCATCTGCGGTTCTTTCGATCACCTGGCTAATCTGTGCGAAAGATCCGTCCAGTCCAACTCATCGTTTCCTGGTATTAAGACCAGCGCTCCCTTCCTCAACCAAGGAAGAGCTATTCCAAGCCGACCACCGGTGTGTATTAATTTCAATGAATCGGTCTGTCCTTATATCAAATGCAAGTTTTTACACTGTTGTAGTGTGTGTGGCGATAGTCATCCTAGAGCTGTTTGTCCCCGCAGGAGGAAAGCGGGTCCTTCGACAAACAACAAACGAACATCCTTCAACCCCAATCAACGTGCCTGAGTTGTCCGATCATCTCGCCTTACACCCCAACAGATGTTTTGTTAATTTCCTTATTACCGGTTTAATTCAGGGTTTTTTGGCTGGTTTAAGTCTGTTTCCTACTACTTCCTATGTGTGCAAAAATTTACAGTCTGCCGTGAGAGAGCCTGACATTGTGGATGGTCTCATTAAGAAAGAAGTCGACAAGGGGTTTTTGATCGGTCCGTTTCGCAATTCACCTTTCAAGACTTTCCGCATCAATCCAATTGGAGTCGCCACACGCAAATATTCAGGCAAGAAAAGGCCTATTATCGATCTATAATCCGCACCCCACAATAACGAAAATATTCCCAGTATAAACAGTTTGATCCCTCTTGAAATGTTTTCTCTATGTTATGCTTCAGTAGATAACGCCATTCAGCTTATCAAAACTGCAGGCAAAGGACGGGCGGGGAGCGCTCGCCCGCCCCCCCCCCTGGCCCGGGGTTAGATGGAGATCCAAACTGTATTTCGCTGTACGTTTAACCTTTGGATGTCGGAGCAGCCCGAAAATTTTCGATTCATTGTCAGAGGCTTTATGTTGGATACTGCTTAATTATTATAAGCTTCCTTTTGTTCTCCATTTATTGGATGATTTTTTAGTGGTGGATTTTCCCAACTCTCCTCCAGCTAGGTCTATTTCCACTTTAAAAAGAGTTTTCGCTCTTCTTGGTGTTCCGCTCTCTGAGGAAAAGACTTCAGGCCCCTGCACCTCGCTAGAATTCTTAGGGATTATGTTGGATAGTGTTTCTATGCAGGCTTCCCTTCCCGAGGATAAATTACTTCGTATAAGGGGAATTATTCAGTCTTTTCAGTCCGCCATTTCGATATCGAAAAGAGACCTGTTATCCCTCCTAGGCCATCTCAATTACGCCATGCGTATTATCCCACAAGGTCGTTCTTTTATTTCAAGACTACTAGAACTGGCGAAATCCGTTTCTAATTTATCTGATGATGTGGTCTTGGATGAAGGGTGCCGATCAGATCTCCAGTTTTGGTGTAAACTTCTAAACAATTGGAATGGAATCTCTTTTTTTTTATAATGATGTTGTCGAATCCTCGCATGAGCTTTCCCTTTCCACGGATGCCGCTCCGTCTGTCGGCTTCGGGGGCATTCTAGGTAATCGATGGTTCGCTGCTCCTTGGCCTCAAGAAATTTTATCTCTACCTGATTTTGTTAAGTCTTCAGCGCTTTTGAAATCTACCCTGTAGTTGTGGCTTGCATTTTGTGGGGCGATGAGTGGCGTTCTAAAAGGATTTCCGTTCTCTGCGATAATCTTGCCGCCGTCAATATAATTAATAAAGGCCGTTCATCTATTCCTTTCATTAATAGACTTATCAGGCGTTTAAGTTGGACATGCGTTCTTAAGAATTTCATCATTACGGCTACCTACATTCCCGGCCTCGCCAACGATAAAGCTGATGCATTATCTCGCTTTAACTTTCAGAGATTCCGCAGGTTATGTCCAGACGCGGATGTGTCCAGCCTGAAATGCCCTCCATTCAAGGATACGATCCTAGACTAAATACCTTGTCGACCTATCTCTCTTCAGCAGCGCATTATATGAGGCTGGGGATGGCCAAATCAACACTGAATGCTTATGACATTGCCTGGTCTCACTTCTCCTCCTTCTGTGCTGCTTTTTCCACATTATATTAAAGAACTCACCGATCTATATGAAGTTCCATTCAAAGTATATGAGATTCTTCATGGCAATGTATGTATTGACTGCAGAAGACGTCCTCTGAACAGTCAAACCTTTCTTCTTGGAGGCAACCTAACCCCTTTTGGCCTTTGTCCCTCTCTCTGAATATATACCAATAAAGCGCCTGAAATAAAAATAGAGTGGGGTTGCAACAACATACTATATCGTGTACATTCAATTAAATGCAATTAAAGCCAACAGTCCAACAAAATACCCAGTCTGTGTGAGTTTGTGCCGTGGCTGAAATTTAAGTGATAATACCATTTTTTGCAAAAAATACAAACACATTCATTTAATTGTATATATCCATATAATAATTGCAATGAATGTAAGGGGCTTACCTCTTGAATTCCAGAGCGCCGACTGCCTCTTGATACTGAAGACTGAATATGTAGTAGAATACAAACACAGAAGCATGTCTCGGTGCAAATGTTGGTGTGATGCCCTCACAGATTCCACGGCCCTCAAAGATGATCATCCATCCTCAATTTGTGACTTGCCCTGTTGCACCTGAAACTTCAAGTCATAGCAACATGGGAATGCATGTTACCTTGTGGAAACATTTGTAAACTCGAGATGAATGACTATAATAATATGTAATGTGCCTATCAATGAATCTAAGCTAAATGTATGTATACAGTACCAGGCAGTATCAGGTGAGGACTTACTTGAAGACTGAGGGTTGTCTCAGCAGCAATTGCAGTGATGGACATCTGTAGGGAACCAATGCATTATGCCAACCATAATAAGACTTTAAAGAAGAAAAAGTGTAAACGCGCTACAGGTACAGTAGGTGAGAGTAATCTATAAGCAAATAGGGTAGGCTTCTGAAGTAGCTACAGTCCAACTGCTAAATAGTGTTGGCACTCAAAATCGGAAGAGAAAACAATTGTACAGGACACATTAGTTGTCTGGACACTGATAGAGTCACCCTTTAAAACAGTGTCAGAAAGAAAAATTAGAACTTACATCTGTAAGGTTCAGCTGGGTTAGGTCCTCTGTAAAGTGTGCCATGAGCAGCAGAACAACATGAAGTGGCATCTCATTATCTTCAGCATCAGAGGGGATATCCTTGACATCTTTGTTCGTAGGTTTTCCCCTTAAGCATTGGCTCCTCCACCGTAAAACAGTTGGAATTAGTAGCCTAGGCTGTGTGAGACGCGCAGCAACAGATACATAAACAAAATGCATTCATAAAGAGTCCAGAAAGACAATATTTGCACACATTTTCAGTTTAAACAGAAGAACGCAACACGAAGCCTTGATCATTCAAGTGTCTACGAACTAGCCTAATTTCTTAGCTAGCTTAGGCTAACTTTAAAACACACTTCATTAAAAGTTGACACAGACAAAATAAAACTCACTCAAACCATCTCGGTTAGCCAATGTTCCAATAATACTATACTTTGATTAAAATAAATCTTTAATCACCGGGCAAGATGTAGGTTTATTTTTCCAGTAGCCTAATGCTATTTACCGGCTACCTCCATCTGCCGAGTGCCTTTCCTACCGGTTAACAAGTTTTCGTTGGGCTAAGTAGCCTAATTAAATAAACAATCAAACAAAAACACACAAAAGTAATATTGTTTTGGCTAGACTTACCGTTTAGTTTGCAGATGTTATATCCAATGTATGGAGGAAGAATATTTGATGATGTGTAGGTCTAGCAAGTCATCCAAATTGCCTCCACTTCTGGTAAATCTCCTATCCGAATTATGGTTCATGAAGTCCCTCCAGGAGTTGATGGCAAATTATTTCTGTATTCATTATTTGCTTGAAGAAAATTGATCAAGCCATAAAACACCAACGTATCAAACTTCTGACCTGCTTGCCTATTTCAAATTCCACAGCAACACCACTCACTTTTCAAAAAATACTGTAGTGTACTGTAATTTCAAACATTAGCATACTGTTTAGGGCCTCTGTCCTGTTGCACCATGTTAAGCAGCCCACAATGCATTGCAAACTACAGTACTACACTGTTTAACACGAAAACAGTATTTTAGTGTTGAAAATTTACTGTAAATATACAGCAATTTCTTACAGTGTATGC
>JAODXP020003421.1:0-2500 GCA_027497455.2 Sardinella longiceps
TATAAGAGAGTGCAGTTATTTTCCTGGTTATTTTCCTGTTCCTGGTTACATACCATTATACAGTGTACAATGTGCAGTGAAATGCTTTGTCAACTGACTCCAATGTTGAAATATATTATGTATAAAAATAAATAGGAATAAATAGATAGAAGAGGTGTTTATTTATCATCCGGTAGAATGGAATACAGTTTTATGATTGTCTTGCAGGGTTACCTCTTGATAACATGGACAACTGAGACAGTTATCTGGTAAAAAGTTTCACCACTGTTCAATATCAGTGATTTAGTAAGAAGCCTAGTGGATCTAATTTCACACAAATATAGTACCCCCAACCAAAGGTTAACTTATATGTTTTAAACACTTGCTTACGGTCTATAGGTTTGAGTTGCTGCATACTAGGCAGGAAGCGGAAGTGGACAGCACTCCACATTCCATGTCATGTTGTCATTCACTTCCACCTCGTCCGATATTTCCCTATATTGGGAGACATCGATGGCCGCTATCCCTAACATATTCCATTGTAGTAAAACAATACAACACAAACAATGTTGGGGGAAATGTGGTGTGTAATACAAACTAATACAAACAATGAATCATAAACAATGTTAATGGGGAAATGTGGTGTGTATCGATCAAAAGCCATGTTTTTCAAGATCACAAAAGGAAATGTTTGATACATTTGATACGTACAGATGAATAGAGAATTCAATTTTCTGGCTCTTTTTCCTACAAACAGGAGGCCTACTTAGTGATCTTAAGCAACGAGGATTGGTTCACACTAGGTTTATCCTTTAATGTTATTTATGTGTTTTTATATCAGAATTGATTTGTTTTTTTGTAGAACACTGTGTGTTGCTTTGGTGAAAAGAATCTATCAAGCAACAATAAACAAAAACATACACCAAGGAAACACAATAAACAAAAACATACACCAAGGAAACAATAAACAAAAACATGCACCAGGGGAAAAACAAACAAACTAGGAGAAACACAATGAAAGTAAATATCAGTGCAATATTGCAGTTGGATTAGAAAATTACATCTGTCCTTTCACTAGAAGCATGTTCCTTCTTGTATATGTGCATTTCTCACTCTGTGTGGTGTGCATTTCTGTGTGAGTGCGTATGTGTGTGAGTGTGAGTGTGTGTGTGTGTGAGTGTGTGTGGGTGGGCAGTGTGAGTTTAACTCGAGTCAAAGACATGAGTTCAAACCTGTTGAACCTGTAAGAAGAGCTAGAGGACAGCTGTGAGTGTGTGCGTGGGAGTATGTGTACGTGCTTGTGTGTGTGTGTGTGTGTGTGTGTGTGTTTGTGCATGTGTGTCTGTGAGGACTGAGGAGGAGGGGTACAGGCATAAAGTGAATTAAAGTCCACTTCAATACCTCTTGCTCACACACACACACACACACACACACACACACACACACACACACATACTGACCCTGAGTATATACAGCATGTAACAACAGAAACTCTGCTATCACCGTCTTTCTGTCTCCATTTACACACACACACACACACACACACACACACACACACACACACACACACACACTGACCATGAGTAACTACCCCACAACAGGAAGCTATCCCCCTCCTTATGGCTTCATGCCCACACACACACACACACAACACACACACATTCCTAGGCTTTTGACCCTGTCAGCACACATACACCCACACACCTACCACACACACACGCGCACACACAACGCACACACAACGCACACACTATCCTTTCCAAACAGAAAACTTCGACATACTCATCTTCAAGGATTTTGTGTGTGTGTGTGTGTGTGTTTGCATAATAGTATGTTTGTCATGGATGACTCTGTGTAAGTGTGTGTGGCAGACAGGGCCCTCTTAAGGTAGGAATTGCTCCCACCTGTTTCTGTCATTCAGCATTGCGCGCACACACACACACACACACACACACACCAAAAAACACAAAACAAAACAACACAAACTCTGGTGATTCACATACCCATGACTGCTTGCACACACACAAACACACACACACACACACACACACACACACACACACATACAATAATAGTGTTTGTTGTGACTTTTCAGTACAGAAATCATACAATTATCAGCTCCACCCAAAAATGCATACACACACACACACACACAGACAATTCACTCCTTGAACATTACATTCTATAATGCTCCAATTTTCCAATCACCTATCCGATTGGCCACAGTAGTCAACGGTAGTCACTTTAGAATGTTAGCGGCTAACAGCTAACGCAATTTTAAATTATTTTAAATTTGATTTAGATGGCTATTGTTTGACTATGACCAGAGAGGACTTTGCTATGACTGACAGACTTGTCAGCTAACGTCCAAATATAAGTTTGTGTGAGTTTTATTTTAGCAGGATTATTATGATTGCATGTTATGCAGCCCATGTAACCGGATGTAAGAGAGCATTATTAAAAAAAAGTTTACATGTATGTGCAAGTAATAGTTGATGTCCTACGTGCCATCATAGAGTTT
>JAODXP020003421.1:7500-10000 GCA_027497455.2 Sardinella longiceps
TAATCAGAGAATTTTTATGAGCAGGCAGGAAACCCAGAGTAAAATGTGTGCACCTATAGAGAAGGGAGGGCTTGGTCTTCCAGATGTTAGGCTCTATAGTTTGTCATTTGAGATGAGTAAGTTACAGTAATTAATCACTGGAGGGGGCTGTGTCTGGCTTAGTGTGGGCTACTATGGAGCAAAACATGGCAGCACCATTCCAACCAATTAATGTGCTGTCCTCCCAATGTTCAAACAATAAATGGGAAAGCATAAACCCTGTTACCAAGCACTCTCGAGAGGTTTGGGTGAAAGTTCATGGCATTTAATGAACTTGTCCAGCAATATGGGTTGCAAGAAAAAGGAGATTTCTGGAAATATTTGCAACTTAGACATTGTATAACTAAAAAGTTTCAATCAGGGGGTCCAGCCAACCCCATTGCTGACTATCTAAATAACCCCTTTAATTGTAAAGCTTCAGCTTTTTACAGAAACTGTAATCATCTAATCAGTGGGTCAAGTCAAATCATTGCACAGAATGGCAAATACATGAGAGAGGCTAGAGGGAAATTTATTCAGTATAAAATCTTACACCGGTACTATTGGACTCCGAGTAGACTCTTCAAAATAGGATTATCTAATTGTAGTTTATGTTGGAAATGTAAACAAGCAACAGGAACTTTTCTGCATCTCATATGGGAATGCCACATGGTTAGACCATTTTGGCACAGTGTTCTGAAATATTTGGAGAAATGGGCAGGAATATCCCTGCCAGTATCTCCACGTTTATGTTTATTGGGAGATAAAACTGAAGCTCCAACTTTATCAAAAATGCATAATTATTCAGTTCTGATGGTAGGAATAACTTCAGCTTCCAGAATTATATTAACATACTGGAAATCACCTATCTCTCCAACTCTCCAAGAGTGGAAAACCCTATTGAGTGAGACCACATCATATGAAATTTTGTTATCCAGAATAAGGGAGAAAGGGCGGAAAGAGAGTCTGGGATTACGTAGTTCATGGGCTATATTGCATCTAACTGATGGTACAGCTGTGGAGATGCATCTATGTACTTGAATGCCTCAGATGTTCTTATTATTATGCCATTAGGCTTATTGACATCTGTACAATTGTATTTACTTTTATTTTCACTTTTTCTTTATGTACATGTCATTCCTAATACTTGTAAGTATTAACCAGGGACTACCTAAGCCTTAAAGACTGTTGAGTCGATGCCTGACCTTCTATATAGCTCTCAATGTACCACTGTGAGCTTTTGTGTGTCATGTTTAAATAAACATTTGAATTACAAAAAGAGAGAGACTAAGGAGGAGAATAAAGTAGTAAGGGATCATCAGAGAGAGAGAGAGTCAGGGATGGGCATAGAGAGAGAGAAAGAGGGGGATGAGCATGGAAAGAGAGAGAGAGGAGGGATGGACATGGAATGTGAATTAGATGAGTAAATGCAAGGATGAAGAGAGAGAGGATTATAAGTGCACTGTGAACGATAGAATCAAAGACACGAGAGAGGAGAAGTAAATGAACTTGTTTGATGACCCACATGGAAAAAGACAGGCAGGCAGAGAGGGAGAAGAGGAGGAGAGGAAAAGAGAGGAGATGCCTGGAGGGAAATGAACAGAGTGATTAAGGTGAGTGGATGAGTTGGTGTGACAGGGTAAAGTGGGCCTGTGAGAATGGCTGAAGGAGTGAGAGAGAGAGAGAGAGAGAGAGAGAGAGAGAGAGAGAGAGAGAGAGAGAGAGAGAGAGAGAGAGAGAGAGAGAGAGAGAGAGAGAGAGGGTGAAAGAGAGAGAAAGAGAGTGATAGAGTGAGTGCAGTGTGTTTACTGTAAATGGCCTGTGAGTGTGGCGGAAGGACTGGGGGGGAGAGAGAGGGAGAGGAATAGTGTGTTTAGTCACTGGCAGAGCCCTTTCAAGTTTGTAGGGGCCCCAGGCAAACAGGAGTGGGCCCCCGGCAAACAGAAAGGCCCCCAGGCAAACAGAGCCCAAACAAAGGGGGTCCAAAGAAAGAAGAATGATGAATGTGTAGGAGAGATGGAGCAAGTGAAGGGGAGAAGAGAAAGAGAAGAAGGAGAAGATTTCAGAAAGATAGAGAGAGTGGGAAAGAAACAAAGAGTGAGCTAGTGAGGGAGGGGTAGAAGTGAACGAGTGGTTTGCTGATGAGTTCTGCTCCTCTGGGAGGAACTGTAGGGAGCAGCTGGAGAGAGATAGAGAGAACACTAGAAGAGGGGAGGATGGATAGAGAGATGGAGAGAACAGAAAGAGAGGAGGGGAGAGATAGAGATAGCATAAGAGGAGGAGGAGAGGGATAGAGAGATGGACAGAGTACAAGAGAAGGAGGGGATAAATAGAAAGATGTAGAGAACGCAAGAGGAGGAGAGGACGGATAGAGAGAACAGAGAACAGTAGATGAGAGGAAGAGGAGGAGGAGAGATAGAGAGATGTAGAGGGGAGAGATAGAGAGAATACTAAGGTAATAGGGGATAGATATAGAGATGGA
>JAODXP020003421.1:12500-25000 GCA_027497455.2 Sardinella longiceps
CATGCCAGCTACAATTTATCCATTTCTCCTGTAATTCCACTCGGGGCCACACGAGGCGCTCCATTAAATACTTTGCATTTGCTTTGGATCATTTGAGTCTGTCTCAATGCAGCCATCACTCTCCAGTCAAGGCTTTAAAGATGGTGTGGCTGAACGGTGCTTCTTTCCCAGAACATTCTGGAAAGGAATGCAAGACCTCCTGTCCCCTATCTCTCTCTTCTTGTTCCTTGTGACATAATTCTGCTCAGAATGGAGGCACTACACTAGACTTAGAGCACACTACACTACACTACTACTGCTGCTGCTTGGATGACTGCACTAAACTACACTACACTGCACTACACTACACTAAACTACACTATAGATACAGACGGCAAGTCCGGGCACGCCCATAAAATCAGCTCCTCGTGTCCCCCATGTGGGGGAAAACAAACCCTAAATTAGTGAAGGAGTCAATGGCATGCTAAGCTACAAGTTACACTGAGCACCATCTACAAGGAGCCAGACACATTTTTGAGGGCAATGCCTGAAGGTAGTAATGATGGTCAGATGGTCCGATGTGAATTCTGAACTTGACACCCCTCCAAACGCGATACTGATGACAATTTAGATGATGTTTGTTAGCTTCATTAGCTTGCTAACTAGCCAACTTCATTGATCACCACAGTAAATGTAGCTAACTTTAGCTTGCTTAACTGAGCTAATCAGACTTGTGATTGAAAGTTGCTTTACTTTTGACAGGAGCAGAGATGGCTCATGACATTTCTGTTAGTGTAACTGCAATAAACAAATGATGGAAAAATTATTTTAGTCTAAACACAAGTAGGCAAACAGGTCATGAGTAGACAAAACATCTAATATGGACTTTGTTAAATTTTACTTAGCGATCTTTTATTTTTAAGCAACTTTCTCTACCTTGTCCATTCACCATAATGTTAAATTGGCCTCTGTTATCCCCCACGCTGACTCTACCCTCGCACTTTGGGGGCGTTAACCGTACTTGCCGTCTGTATCTATTGCTGTTGGATGAGTACATTAGACGTAGTGTACTACACTACACTACTGCTGTTGCTTGGATGAGTACATTAGACGTAGAGCACACTACACTACACTGCTGCTGTTCCTTGAGTACATTAGACGTAGAGTACACTACACTACACTACTGCTGCTGCTTGGATGAGTACATTAGACATAGAGCACAATACACTACACTGCTGCTGTTGCTTGGATGAGTGCGGGGAGTCTGCAGCTCAAACCTCTCTGTTGTTCCCACTCTAGCCTGCTTGCCTGGCTGCCCTTGGCCATCTTGCAACAATTAACAGAAGCCCTGTAAGTGAAAACACACACACACACACACACACACACACACACACACACACGCCTATTTGCAGATACACAAGCAAACATATCCAGATAAACACACACATACTCCCACCACCCCCTGGAACTCCTTGACCAGTCTCTCTGTGTGTGTGTGTGTGTGTGTGTGTGTGTGTGTGTGTGCAGCAGAGACCCCCTTGGCAAAACTGGCGCCAGAGTACTTCCTCTTTCTGACAGGGTGCTATGACCTCGGCAACCTTTGCCTGACCTTTCAGTAACTCTGGAAACAGATTGTGGTGCCGTTAATGGTGTTCACACACGCACGCACGCACGCACGCACGCACGCACGCACGCACACACACACACACACACACACACACACACACACACAGAAACAGATTGTGATGGCTAATGGTGTCGAGCATAAGCACTATTTATTGAGTAAACACTTTGAGCAGAGAAACGGGAGCTGTGAACAGGAAGAATGGGGTGGGGGTTGGAGGGGTCTTGCATGAGTTCTGAAGGAGAACATTCTGGAAAACAAGCGCTGCAGAACTATGTTGAGTGAGTGATGATAGAGAACTGGTGTGAAGATGAAAGAAAAAAGGAGAGGAAGGAAGAGAGGAATGAGAAATGATGAGAGGATGAACAGAAGTCAGAGAAGAGGAAAAGAAAGAAGAGAGGAGGAAGTAAGCCCAACCAGAGTCTCCCCAGCTGCCCCCTCACTAAACTCAAGAGCACTACTAGAGGTAGAAGCATCTTTGGTCTAGTAGTCCATACACCAAAAAAATCCAGATAAAATCTCCTCAAGCCTCTGCCATTGTTCTGTGTCAGACCTGCAATCACATCTGCAGTTACCAGTGGGGGGAACAACAGAGGGGAATGAACAGAGATCACTAGAGGTTCTAGAATAGTGTCCATGGTCATCAGCCTTTCTTTCGTTCCTTTTATTATTAAAACTATATAATATCAGTATATGGGAATCATCTGTGTTTGTAAGTCAACATACACGTCAGCATGTCTAACTTGACATCAGAACAGTTTCTTCATGTGACATCAGGACAGTTTGTTTTACTAGTGCAGCAAAAAAACAAACAAACAAACAAAAAAAAAAACCTTCAGACGTAGCCTACTGGCTTTCTGGGAATGCTGATTTTCCTCGTGATCTAGAGTTTTACAGCCAAACGCACTTCTAATTTATTTGCACACGCCTACCGGTATTATAGGTTGGTTACTGGAATCAAATACACACACTCTGATCTTGGGAAGTCGTTATTTGCATGATTGTTCTCCTGTAACTTGGAAAGTGTCTGTCCAAACAAATGAAGATAAAAATACCCCGGCAGTTTGGAACTTCCATCTTTTTTGCTGTGAGCAGCTGAAACGTTTGTTTTAATTGGCTAATATTTCACTGCTGGGGGCGCGACTTTAGTGACCCTCGTAAGTAGCGTTCTGTTTGGTTTATCCCCATGAGACAGAAGCGGAACGAACGCTGTAGTGAACACTGACAGGCCTGTCGGTACAGATGAGCGGGAGAGCCGGTGTGTTGAGTCAAATCCCCGGGGCTCTGGGGAGAAAGGTTATCTCGAGGGGAGCGCGGAAACCACGAAGGCGGCGGTATAACTGGCGCGTCTCAGAGCGTGCGTCTCTCCCGGTGTCCTGACAGCGCGCGTACCAGCCTGCCCAGACATGAAAAGCGTTGCCACGGTAACCGCCCACTCTGACCCCCCCTCACATACACACCACCCACACACATGGTTACAAATCAGGCGTAGGCGTGTGTGTGTGTGTGTGTGTGTGTGTGTGTGTGTGTGTGTGTGTGTGTGTGTGTGTGTGTCTCTGGGCACAGGATGGGTGTGTGTGTGTGTGTGGGTCACTTTCCCAGGTGTAGTTCCAAAACGGAAACGGCTCCATCTTTATTCAGAAGCTATTTGTGGCAGCACTCCAAAGGCATTAGGAACTAGAGCATGTGTGTGTGTGTGTGTGTGTGTGTCTGTCTGAACTGGTCACTGAATACTTCACTCTTCACTTCACCTCTGGCACATCAGCAGAGAGAGAGAGAGAGAGAGACAGAGAGAGAGCTAATTAGTTATCTTACATAATTCAGTTTTTTGTCAAAACTCTCTCTCTCTCTCTCTCTCTCTCTCTCTCTCTCTCTCTCTCTCTCTCTCTCTCTCTCTCTGTCTCTTGTTATGTGAGCCAACAGACCTGCTGCTGATATAAGTCCTGACCAAGAGAGATGTGGATCAGGCTGCTATATTTGTCTTACAAACACACACACACACACACACACACACACACACACACGTCTGACGTCTGAATAAACACGCTGGCTGGCCCACTTAACTTGAAACTCCTACACAACTTCTCTCTCTCTCTCTCTCTCTCTCTCTCTCTCTCTCTCTCTCTCTCTCTCTCTCTCTCTCCAGGCATACACCATAACACCTGAACACACACAGACTGTTTCAAGGAGGGTTGGGACATACACCATAGGATACACCATAACACCTGTTGATAACGCCACATTCATAATGACAACGTCACGTCACACATAGTAGCTATAGCCTAACTCAAATGAATCCCCAATAGTGTTAGACAGCAATTCACTCATGGCTTTAAAGGTTGAGCGGGTCAGTTAACAAGAGTAAACCCACACAAGAACTCTTGTTTCTCATTCAGAGAAACTCAACCTACACATTACTGTGTTGATTTCATACCTATTTTTCGAATAACCATTGCAAGCATCAGAGTTTCTAACCAGGCGAGAAGGGTCCAGCTGCAGTATTGACGGTTCCGCCTTAATGTCAGCACGCCCATGGGCGTTCCAAGAATTTGCAGATTGGCCAATCGTGAAGAATTTCGCAAGGGACACTGGGTATGATGTCATTCTCAAATCCATTTCTGAAAGCTATGGCGCACACCGCTCTAGATTATGTTGGTAAGTTGGCTATATTGTTTATTTCGACAACATGCACTGACATTGTAGCCTAGCTTTCGCAGACACTCGTGTATTCATTCATCTGCGCGGGAGTCAGGTTACTGACATTAAGGTTGTAATCTTAATTGCATTCGAATTCGACAGACAGATATAACGTTAACGTTAGCAGCTAACGTTAGGGTCGTGTTCTCTTCTCTCGTCCTACTGTATGTGGTGTACACTTAGCAGCTAAAGATAAAGATAAAGATATTAAACCTGAACTGTGAAAGTATGCTAACGTTATGAATTGTTTGGCTGATGAGGTCAAATGTGTGCCTGCAAATCTTTGCATTTAGTCAAGTTGCTTACACTGCTACAGTCTTGATTGTTAACTGTGATTTGATGACATAATCAAAGCTATTGAGGGTGGAGATCTGTATACAGCCATCATGAAATACGATACGATTGAGAAGCAAGGTTAACGTGGTTAAGCACAACGGCGCCATGGACCTGTGCACAGATATTAAACCTGAACTGTGAAAGTATGCTAACGTTATGAATTGTTTGGCTGATGAGGTAAAATGTGTACCTGCAAATCTTTGCATTTAGTCAAGTTGCTTACACTGCTACAGTCTTGATTGTTAACTGTGATTTGATGACATAATCAAAGCTATTGAGGGTGGAGATCTGTATACAGCCATCATTTAATGATAATTATTGTTAAGAAATTGCGTTCTTTTTTCTCAATTACAGGGTGCATCTTGCCAGTACCAAAGCAACAGCTGTGGGGTATATATGTTGATGGTGAGAGAGCCTACAATATTTTACAAAATGATTACTGATATTGCGTTTGCAGACCAACTAACAGGTCCTGATGTTTTTTGTTTGTTTGTTTGTTTTTTTCAGTATGCAATGTACGCCACACTGGAAAAGACGTGTGATTTTGGGGAGGTGAGTTTTCTGAATCTTAAAAGAATATCTAGTGAAATATATGTTTTTTTAATATTCCAGCCATCCTATTTGGAGCCTACAGTTAACATTCACCATATACACTTAGCTATTGAAGGAAAGGACTACATCTCTGTACATTGCCAGTACTATAACCTTGTAAAAAGCTATGGAGACCTTTAAAAGGGAACTATGCTACGCTACTATACTAACATTTTTAGTTCAATTTACCTTTATTTAGCAGCTTAAGAGTCATTGTGGTGATTGTACAACAGTTTTTAGGTCGATTGATGACCGCTTCGCCTCGCTCTAGCTCCTCTCGGCGTAGAAATTGAATATGCAATATTCATATGCATAGTTCATCTTTTTACTGTACAGGTTGATATGTTGTCTATTTGGAGGTGGTGGTGCCAACAGCTGCTGCAGGGATCCCTACTGAAGTATTATATACTGTATTCATAATTTCCTCACTACTCATACATGTTGGGTGGTCCCAATACCTTTCCCACTACCCCACCGCCCCCCCCCCTTTCCTGTAGCCCTACAGGTCAACGTAGCACATCTGTGGCACCTGTCAGCCAAACCCTGGAGGCCGCATGCATGGAGAGGTACAGTATTAGAGATTGTACTTTACCATTTGCCCACATAGCAATAAGTTATACAAAAGAAATTTTGAGTATTTTCCTCTCTGCTCATATTGTATGCTCATGAAGCTGGTAGTTAAACCTCACCCTCTCTCTCTCTCTCTCTCTCTCTCTGTACCCCAACAGAACAAGCTGGAACACCTTTCTTGCTCTCGCCATCAACGCAGCCAATTATATACTGTATCCATAATTTCCTCACTACTCATACATATTGGGTGATCATGAAGATGATTGCTAACCCAACACCCCCCCCCCCCTTTTTTTCCCCCCCCGCTTGTAGCCCTACAAGTCAAGGTAGCACATCTGTGGCACATGTCAGCCAAACCCTGGAGGCTGCACGCTGGGAGAGGTATTACATTGTACTTTGCCATTTGCCCACATAGTAATAAGTTATACAAAAGAAACATTGAGTATTTTCCTCTCTGCTCATAGTGGCTGCTCATGAAGATAGTAGTTAAACCTCACCCTCTCTCTTTCTGTACCCCAACAGAACAAGCTGGAACACCTTTCTTGCCCTCGCCATCAACGCATGTTGGTCCCACCCTTGAAGCATTGAGCAGAGAAAGGTATTAAAGAATGTACTTTGCCATTTGCCAACATCTATCTATTAATGCATGGAAGGCCTGTCTGTTACCCTGTTTGTCTATTCCATGCATAACCCACGGGCTACACAGAATGCTTTACATTAACATTAAGTCAATTTATATCATAAGCACATGAAAAAGTGGTCTATTTTGTTTTTAGGATGTTCACTGCACTGCAGTGGTGTAACCAGTTCCATTGATCACAGCGGAAGTTAATTGTTACGGCAGAAATGGTTTTCACTTCATGCATCCAGCGTAGCCTCCCTGTGTAACTCTTGAACCACTCATCTGACTTACCATCAATTTGCTACAGGTCTTGCTAATTGCATGTGTGAGAGCAGTGCGAAGTTGTTGGCTTTGGACCAAAAACAACAAATGTCATTATACACTGTATCCATAATTTTCTCACTACTCATACATATTGCATAATTTTCTCTCTGTTCATATTGGCTGCTCATGAAGATGGTTGCCTCCCTGTGTAACTCTTGAACCACTCATCTGACTGACCTTCAATTTGCTACAGGTTTTGCTAATGGCATGTGTGAGTGCAGGTGCAAAGTGGTTGGCTTTGGACCAAAAACAACTAATATCTAAATATTAAGCCATTGCCCAAAGCAGTAAATCATTCAAAGCAAACCTTGCATTTATTTTTTATTTGGTGTATTCTCTCTTTCCCTCTCCTCAGCCCCGCAGAACAAGTGGCAGCGATGGACAGGCCTGTCCTCCCCCGGAGATCCTGCAGAGGATCATCAAGGAGACGCTCTGCTTGGACATGGGAATGCTGTTTTTTTTTTAATAGGATATCATCATAGAAGATGTCTGACTCCCTGCCTGGCACTAACACACACACACACACACACACACAGTCCAGCCAGTCTCCCAACTCACTGCACAGCATTTTAATGTATCTGACCACAAATTGTCCTGAAATCCTTGAAGTTAATGCAAATTAGTTAATAATACCATATCCTTAACAGAGCAAGGTGTAAGTTCTAATTTCTTATCTCTAAAACTGGGGGTAGGGATATCTCAGGCTTTTTTTGTTTTGTGTTCTGAGACATGCTTCTTTTTTTTGAGAGAGAGAGAGGATTGGGGGATATGTTTGCAATATAATATAATAGTATCTAGTAAGTTTAAGGATTTTATTTGTTCAGCTTATTTATGTATTTATTTATTTGTTATGCCGGTCTGAAATGTGTTTTAATATGTCCACAGATGTAAAATAGCTTTGTAGCTAACTGGTACATGGCCCCTGTCAAATAAACCAATAAACTAAACTTCACTGTTCATGTTTGTTTGAAATAAACTGTTTGAGAGTTACAATTCTGTTTTATTTAATCATCCAGGTGGTGGGGGCGGCATAGAAGTGTCCCCAGCTCGTAAGTGACGTTCAACATGCAACCTAGGAAGTGCAAGTTTTCTGTATGGTCTCCATGGCAGAATAAAACTGTTTTTGTGTTAGCGTTATACTATAACGTAGAGGGACGTGCCGCGTGACTTATGAGCTCTGCGGTTTCAGTCAGTAGGCTATCTGTAATGTAAAGGAAGGGGCCTCATTGGTATTACGTAGGGATACACCGAAAAATATTTGGTTGATGTAGGCCTACGTGTCCTGTTAACTCTTTTTCCGTTTGACATCAAACAATCTGCATGACTTAAATATTGCAAATACTCCTTTTACAATCGGAATAAGAGTCATTTTCACGAACTTTACTCTGGACAAAATACAAACGAGTCGCCAAATGCTTTCACTTTCCTATCTATCGAGGCTAGCGATAGCACATGAGAACCCGGATGTTCAATAACAAAGCAGCACGTTGACAGTGACGAAGTAAGGGGCAGTACTGTGTGAGGGCGGTTTAGTGAAGACTGGGCGTTTTAGATGAGACGCAGCTGGATGATGTTGAACCAGGCGTCCGTTTCCCAAAAGCATAGTTGCTAACTAAGTTAGGGATGATGTTGGTTGCAATGCAATTTCCCATTGACAACTGATCAAGTTACTGACTGGTTAGTAACTATGCTTTAAAGGAGAAAGCTGGTGTTATTCTGTCTTAAAATATGTTAAAAATGATCGGAGCACGGACTTGTCGCACATAGTTCACTTGCACCTGACCCCTCCTCTCGGGAATACGGCTAGTTAACCGATTGGCTACAAACAGGCTTAGCCTTGGAGTGGACCAGCACCTGATAGTCTAAGTTGAAAACTGTAGCTTACCTCTATAATTTCCACCATTGACGAAGCTCAAAGTTCCTCCAAACTTCATTCCGTAGATTTCCGTGGGTGTTTACATTTAAAGGAATAGGCCACCCCAAAACGAAATTTTGTCTTTTACCATATTCCCCTGAGTTGGATAAGTGACCAAAAGTGTTTTTCATTCACCCCTGTGGTTTCCCGTATCCAAAAGCACAGCGTTAGCTTAGCTTAGCATAGAGCGCCGTAATTTGGAGTTTCCATTTAGCCATTCATTTATGACTATTTTGAGAACGACTGGCTAAATGGAAACTCCAAATTACGGCGCTCTATGCTAAGCTAAGCTAACGCTGTGCTTTTGGATATGGGAAACCACGGGGATGAATGAAAAACACTTTTGGTCACTTATCCAACTTATCAATATGGTAAGAGACTAAAATTCATTTTGGGGTTGCCTATTCCTTTAAATCGAGGCATAGAGAACTTTGAAAGTGCACATTTAGCTTAGATATAAGGTTATATGTACAGCTTGTCTTTTGTATAGTAGTTCACTACTCAGTATGTCGATCTCACGTTATTTCAAATGAAACACGGCGACGGAAGCTTACAAGCTAGATAGAGACAAGCTGGAAGTTTGGAATAACTTTGAGCTTCGTCAATGGTGGAAAGCTACAGTTTTCAACTCAAACTATGAGGTGCCTGATCGACTCCAACATTAAGTCTGTCTGTAGCCAATCGGTTAACTAGCTGTACTCCCGAGAGGAGGGGGTCATGTGCAAGTAAACTATGTGCGACAAGTCCGTGCTCCGATCATTATTTAACATATTTTAGAATCACACCGGCTTTCTCCTTTAAACGGACGCCATAACTGTTGTCTATGAGTGATGGTTTGTAGCATGCTAACCCTCCAAATGCCACCTCTGTAGGCTATTGGGTACTACTTATCTAACTTTCACACTCTTACATCCTTAAGATTTTCAGCATTCTTTAACAAAATTAAATGTTCTTGTATTGTTTGTATTTGTATGGTTGAAATGGTGTACACACACACACACACACACACACACACACACACACACACACACACGCACGCACACCTAGTCAATGACTGAGGACAAAGCAGTCCTATAAATAAAGTGTTCCCTGGGAGCAGTGCTGAGAATAGCTACTCTGGAGCCAGATATAGCTTCTGATATGACCATGAATCACTCTCTGTCCATTCACTGGCTCCCCCGCTCTCTCTCTCTCTCTCTCTCTCTGTCTCTTTCTTCTCTGCTCTAGTCTGCAGTGTTGCTTAGTAACTGTAGCATGTGTCCAGTGGGTCAGTGATGCTGTGTGTGTGTGTGTGTCCAGTGGGTCAGTGATGCTGGGCTTGTGTCCAGAGCAGTGGACCATTACACCTCTCCTCTCTGCCCTGGGTACATTCAGCTTCATACTACTCCAGCATACTACTACATGTACTAAGGCACATAGTTCTCCAGCATACTACTACCCCATACTAAGCACTGTACTACACACTACTCTAGCATACTTCCCTCAGCACTGTACTACTGCACACACTACCCTTGCATACTATTACTCTATACTCAGCACTAGACTAGTGTACACACTACTCCAGCATACTACTAAGCCATAGTCAGCGCTGTACTAGACAATATTCTAGCATACTACTAGAGCTCCACGGCCATCAGTCAGACCCACCGTAGAGATCTTAAGCCATCTGCACACCGACTCCCACAGCATTGCAGAGCACTTTCGAATTTGACTTTTTCGCAACAAACCTAGTATAGAAGCCTGTGGAATTAACAATGGATGTCGATGGACGGCTCCGACAAAATAGACTTCAATTGTAATTCACAATCGATGACGGAAGAGTTCGGCGCAGGTGTGCGGGGGTTGCATTGAAAACAAAGGAATAGAATGTTGGAAGCGGAGTGCTCAGCACTGTGTCGGAACCGGTGTGCGGACCGCTTTAGAGGGGTCTCCTGAGGTTGAGGCAGGGGCAGGGTAGAGGGGTCTCCTGAGGTTGAGGCAGGGCCCAGGGCAGGGTAGAGGGGTCTCCTGAGGTTGAGGCAGGGTAGGGGACGGATGCAGCACATCCAGCAGCTCAAGGGTGATGCATCACAGGAAAAGCACAAAGGTCACGGACTTCACACACACACACACACACACACACACACACATGTACACAACTGCCCTTACAACAAAACACAGACTGAGAAAACCAGTTTGAGTGAAACACATATTGAGAAAAAATAATCTAAATATAACACAAAGATTGGGAAAACCAATCTAAGTGTTACACAAAGATTGGGAAAACCCAGTTGAGCAGAAGCCACCTCATTTTCTCTGACTCCATATGCTTTCTGCTGTCCAGTACGCTACACACACACACACACACACACACACACACACACACACACACACACACACACCCTGCATGGTTCACTTCCTCTATCCTCCTGTTCTGGGAGTGTATTGGCAGCTACATGATTGCGTCTGAGTTTCGGGGAGTGTGAAAAGTGCTGTGTCATGTTTTCGGTGGCTTTTGTGAATGGGAACATGCTGAGTCACATTTCTGAAGGAGCCAGATGAGCAATGCAGGTTATAGGGCCTAGAGGACTGGATTAATGCTGATTCAGTAGTACTGAACCCCAGTCGGATTCTAATCCAGATTCAGTAGTGCTAAACCCTAGCCTGGCCTTGCCTCCCTATGTACTTCCACTCAATAACAATCTCCCTTCATGACTCTGTCTGGCATTCCAGGCATTGGCATCATTTGCATCGAGGGATTCCATACCGAGCTAAAAAGCAAGCAGGATCGGGAGTTGTGAGAGATTACGTCGGGTTTCTGCTGTTGTAGCGTAACTTACTTCACAACCAAACTGGTGCATAACGTTAGCGATTGGGTGAAATCAGATTTAATCGTTTCAAACTTCTACAGCTTGCAATCATTCGTCAATTCGGCAAACCTTTGTACGAAGCTAAAGCATAGACCAAGGGGATGGCCAAAGCCAGGCTAGCTAAACTCCAGCCTGATTGTAATCCAGATTCAGTAGTGTTAAGCCCCGGCCTGACTTGACTAACGGGCCGGATGTTAACAGTCAACCGGTTTAACGGCCGGATGGCCCAACTTTCTTCAGAGGACATGTTAACAAATAGGGTTAAAAGGGAGGATTTGTATTTCATGATTACAACAAATTTGATAAATCAGGCCGATGATCTAAGTCGCCTTGGCAAAAAAAACAAATGGTTCTGTTTTGGGAAAGCTTCACTGGCCGGCTTATAGATGAGTGACATAGTGTTCAGACACCAGTGTTGGGAGTAACAAGTTACAAAAGTAACTAATTACTGTAATGCACTGCTTTTTGTGGTAACTTGGTAATGTAAGCATTACAAAAAAAAAATTGGTCATATTTTACTCGGTACAATTGTGAGTAACTCAAGTTACAATGCATTTTTAACTTACAATGAAATGTCGTTTTTTCCTTCATACAAATTCGCCAAAAATCACTGAGAGGTCATCAAGGGTAAAACGTCTGATGTGCCAGAATTAATTTAGAACTTTACAGTGTCCGCTTGTCATTCTCAACATTCATAACAAATTAGTGAAGGTCATAGTCTAACGTGGGGCTCGAAGAGTAACTTAAAAGTAATGCAACAGTAATCTAACGCCTTACATTTTCAAAACACTAATATTGTAATGTAAGGAATTACTTTAAAATGTCAGTAACAAGTAATAAACAGTGCATTACAGTTTTACAGTAACTTGCCCAACACTGTCAGACACTACAACTTTGCAAAAGAGGAGGCAGAGAGAGATGGAGAGAAAGAGAGAGAGAGAATGGAGCCTATTTTGTGTCTTTATTATTCAAACAAAGAAAAAATAGTTTAAG
>JAODXP020003421.1:32500-34302 GCA_027497455.2 Sardinella longiceps
AATGCCCTGAGGAGAGGCAGAGCCACTCCACTAAGCTCAGCTCAGATCCACCTCACTCCGCTCCGCTCAGCTCAACTCTGCAGCTCCACTCCTGGCCTGTGCTGCTCTTGAGTTATACAGAATGGAGAAGGTGTCCAGCATCCAAGAAACTGATTTCAATGTCTTTTTGTGTGTCTGTGTGTGCGATTCACATTTGAGTTTTTGTCATAATGAAGTCCACAGGTTGTGTAAGAGGAAAGACGTAGGCACACACACACACACACACACACACACACAGGAGGGCCTACTCTAGTCCAGTCTGATGCATTAGACACACATTAAGTCTCATGTAGTCCTTATAGTTCATTCAGCACAGCAGTCTTTCTTTCTTTCTTTCTTTCTTTCTGCTTCTCATCTTTTCACTCTTCCTCTCCATCCCTCACTCTTTTCTTTTCTTCTCCTCTTTCTTCTCATCCCTCCATCACGCCATGATGACCTCACTGCTGAGGTCAGTGGGAGGGCCTTCGGCCTTCCACACGGCGTCCTCGTACTCCAGCTCCAGAGAGGCGGCGTCTCCGTCGGGGAGGCGGCGGCCGATGATGATGGCGACGACGCTGATGATGCTGAGGAGGCGGAGCCAGCGCTGCTGTTGCTATGGCTGCGCGTCACCCTGCGGTTGCTAGGAGACCAGGCATAGGGGGCGCGGCTGTCGCGGCGGGCCTTGCGGCGAAGGCGGTGCTGCTGGAGGAGCATCTGGAGATGTTCCACCTTACAGCGCGCAGCCCGGTTCTCACACTGGCGTTCCCCATCACTGCCTAGAACATATGAACACACACACACTTTAAAAGACTGTTTCAACATACCACCACAAATTAGCACACACACACAGAAAAATCTCCAACACAATGAGTGAGGAATTGCAAACACACACACATACACACACACACACACACACACACACACATGCAAACACATGTGTTTGTAAACAATGGCCTGGTGTGCATTTCACTAATAGCTGATCAATGAAGGCCAATCAATAGCACAGGCTGGGACTGGAGCTCAGCATTGATAGCACACATACACTCACACACGCACACACACACACACTCCAAATTACTCTGCTATAGTGATTCACTATTGGGTGTTTCCAGAAAGAACTGTGGCTGACACATGCACACACACACACACACACACACACACACACACACACACACACACACTGAAGCTGTGTGCTGACATATGCACCCACACACACTATACATTTACAGCAAGTCAAACAGTTAAAGAGTAACTGGAATGCAATCTATTGCTGACTCAAAACAATCACTCACACATACAATCAAAAACACACACACACACACGCATGCACACACACTCAGAAGCACACTAACGCACACACTCACTGTACACACACACAGATACGCAAGCTTATATTCCCGCGAAGGCATTGCAAGCGTTTGCATACAGATATTTGTGTTACAGTAACTCATTACACTGTTAGCCACATCCTCATACAGACAAACCTAACCGCCCACACACACACGCAAACACACACACGGACACACACACACACACACAGTACGAGTAATTCCAGGAAGAGCATTTTACATACAGGTTTGCTTTGGTGTGGACAGCCCCAATAATGGCCATGGCGCCACACACACACACACACACACACACACACACACCCTGTGAGACTGATTCTGGCCCGAAACATCACACTGTCTGTTTTCTATTTGTTTCATGCGTTCATTTCTTCTTTAATGGCACAGCTAAAGCCATTTCCTGTCCTACACATAAATAATAATTTTCTACAAGCTACA
>JAODXP020003423.1:0-33949 GCA_027497455.2 Sardinella longiceps
TTTAGCTTTGCATAGGCGATGGAATATAATGTTGCCAGATAGCAATTCTTGCCAACTTCACTTGCCAGCGCCTATGGTAAGCTAAAGGAAAAATTGGGGTTGCCAGACTAGGACAACGCAAGCACTGAGACCAAAATGCTTTTAGCCATAGACAGTATGTAACTCCAGGTAAGGGGGTGAATAACCAATTTTCATAAAGAGGTGAACCTTTCCTTTAAGACAGCTTCCTTTCACACAAAAAAAGTTAAACTAAGCCAAAGCCACTGTCCACAGACTCTAGGCAAACCATCAGATCAGATTTTAGGGCAGAGTGGCTCGAGTAATGATCTGGTATACGAAGACGCTCATAACAAGTGCTTGAAGTTGGCAGGTGGTTCCTTCCCCTGGACTTGACGATCTCCAACTTCAACTTGTTTGGGGGAACCTCCCAGCCAGTCCAGAACTTAACAAGTTTTGACAAAGTTCCAGGGGATGCTATGAAAAAGAGAAGTTTATTTCATTGTGTGTTTGTGTATATAAATAATATACTGTAGGGCCTACATACATCCACTGGGGTTTACAGAATCAAGTTTGCAGTGTTTCCCATACATAGACCATTGTGTGGTGGGCCGCCACAGAATGGAATCCTATCGCCACATAATAACACTCGGGATCATAAAAAAAAAAAAAAAAAGACTCGAATAATAATAAAAAAATCAGTTGCGTATCGTTCCACTTCCCTCACACCTGTATCGTTCCATTCTTTCATAGTACCCCCTCTTCTCGTTCTCGCACGTGCGCACTAGGGTTTCCCACAGCGCTTTAACAAATGGGCCATCTACTACCTGCGCTCTCTTTCTCTCTCCCTTAGTTGCGCACACAGACACAGCTCCCTCCCTGCCGGTCTCCTCATCATGCGTTCCTTATTGATTTGGTGCAGGAGATAAGCCTACAGTCCTTATACTTTTTGTAAACCTTAAACGAATGGCAAATAACATTTATTCGTCAAATTGGATTTAATTCATGTGACCTGTTTCACAGCAATTTATGATTGTGCCATGAGTGTGGCTGTACTGCAGGTAGCCTAATTGGTACAATTTCAGATGACACTTAAGTAGCCTATTATTTCATCAATTAATCAAGTAATGGGATAAAACTTAATTTTTAGGTTTTAAACAGCAATAAAATGGCTGTTAAAATGACCAAGCCGTTGCCTATTATTCTTCATCAAAAAATGTTTTTATCCCAACTGTTCAATGTAAAAAAAGAAACCCTTCTAAAGTCATTTATAGCACTCAATTGCACTGTGATTGTGGCCTTTAAACTTTACTTACTTTATTTATTTGTTCAGTAAACAAAGTAAAGTAAGACTGTTGCCACCTTAAATTTGTGCCCCATCGGGCAACGCCCCCTCCCCCCTGGCCATCTACCCACCCTGGGGCGACCCCAACGTCGATTGCCCGGGCTAAACAAAGTAAAGTAAGACTGTTGCCACCTTAAATTTGTGCCCCATCGGGCAACGCCCCCTCCCCCCTGGTCACCACCCTCATCGGCACAGTGGACCACCACAAATTGCTACCTAATCTGTGGGAAACACTGGTTTGGGATCACAGAGAAAAGGTTCTTGTTTTCAAACCAAAAAGTAAATAAATTTGAACAAAACTATAAGTGTAATAATTAATAGTGTGAGTACAGTTGTAAACATTTAAAAAGATACATTTTACAGGGTTCCTACAGGTTTCTTCAAGTCAAATCTAAGACGTTTAAAGACCATTATGTAAAAACTTAAGACCTATTTCACACACCTATGGCACACACCTATGGCAAAGAAAAACCTGCCGATCCACTGTAGTTGTGGTCATAGCTGCAGGAGTTGTAGTACTTGGCTTTAACACCCTGGTGATGGAAGGTGTTTGATCCTTCCCTTTGATAGACTAGATGTGTTTGGGTGGCAGTACGTGGTACACACTAACCAGCGCACAGGCTTGGCAAATACCGCAAATATCAACATTTTCCTTTGTAAATAGCATTGTTTTTATGGATTTCAAATGGGGGTAGAGAAGCATGTATCTTCACCATGAAAAGCCACTTCAAAAGAACAATTGAATACCAGTACTTTGATGCTTCATAAAACTGAACAGAGTACACCTATAGCAATCCCCCCAAAAACTCAATTTAACACATCCTAAAACTCATGTGTGAGCTTGCTTTCTTCCACAGGTTTATGGGTGATGGTGAGACAAACCGAGCCTCTAGCATCTCAGCTAAGTATGACTGACAGTTCAGTGTCTGGGCCCAGGCGTCAAATACAGCAAGGGCTGTACTAAAACACCATCAAAAAACAATATCAACACCACTATATAAAACAATGAAAGAACATATATTCATATTCACTATTCAAATAGTATCAAATGTACTATTTGATAACACTGACAAAACGTGTGTAGGCTAACCTAATGTGTTTAACAGACTAGTTTTAAAAACAAAAGCAATGGGCTTGTTTCACACCTGAACATTCCAAGATTCTAAAACCACTGGTAGTAAACTGAACATTCTATCATTGAAATGCATTGGATTTATGCCTCTTTCAGACTTTATAAAAATGGGAATAACATTTAAAACCTATCTAAATTCAAATATGTATTATTTGAAAGAAAGTTAATTAAGACATGTTTTAAATGTTATTACCCATTTTCTCAAGGTAGAAAGAGGCATAAATCCAAAGCATTTCAATGATCAATTTACCATGAATGTCCAGTCTACCAGGAAATGTCAGGTGTGAAATAAGCCCATAGGCTACAGGTAATTAATAGCGTATGTATCCAAGTAGCGCTATGAATAGCAGCTTATGACTTTCTCTAACAGTCAGTTTGTAAGGCTGCCTTTCTTGTATTTCTCCCCTGAGATGCATCTTCGTCTTCGACATCTTCGACCTTTTGACCTTTCAGGTAAGACTGAATGGGTTTAAACAATTTCAGACGCTGAGGAGTATTTGAACTGCACTATATGTTGAACTAACTTACCATCTTCAACAAATGTTCGAAAAAAGCCTGTGATGGCACTGATGGTGCCAGTTGGAATGTCATCATCAGAGTCATCACTGTCATCTTCTTTGGACTGGGGCCATCGGATGGATTGAAGAATGCCCTGAAATTAAATAATAATAATAAAAAAAGAACACACACACACACACACACACACACATTGTTCATGTACAACTGTTATGTACATAAGTGCTAACACAATTGCCATAAAATTACTTATCATACTTGTGAAGGTTACTTAACATACTTGTGGGGTAAGCAGGACATCAGCCTCTCGGGGAAAGAAAAGGGGAACAACGTCGGGCCGTGTGACTAGTAGTGACCAAACACCTGTGTCCTTCAATCCCTTTCGGAATTGCTTGATCTGCTCATGTGCTCTTCCAAGTACCTGTGAAAATATAAAGTGTAAGGTTTTAAAAATAAAAGTCATGGTGAAAGTGTGATAAGGTGGGGTGCTACCCACTCGAGCCCCATACCTCTTCCCTCATACAACACCACACAAACGCCATGCCCACTTCCCACAAACAACAGCACAAACTTCCACTAAATGAAATCATGGAGACACCAATACAGGTGCACATTACCGCATGAGAAAGAAGCTGCTGGAAGAGCAATAAACGGTTGGTCTCCTTAGTTGGGACTGGACAGCACCAATTCAAGCAAAGTTCAGTTACTTGTGAGGATTCGTCTTCATTCCAATCTTCTTTTAGAACCTATTAATAAAGACTCATTGAAATAAATAGCAGGTTTTCACATGAATTCATTAAGCATTGGGAGTGATGTTGGGACGATATCACCACTGTGTGTGCTTTTATACAACAATTCCAATACCATCTTACTAAGTTTTAAGGCACGAAATTAT
Organism: Sardinella longiceps; assembly: GCA_027497455.2. Lineage (NCBI taxonomy): Eukaryota > Metazoa > Chordata > Actinopteri > Clupeiformes > Clupeidae > Sardinella > Sardinella longiceps. The sequence continues at coordinate 3,886 of JAODXP020003423.1, forward strand.
ATTTTCTACTGTTTATTTTCAAATTTTAATTCGCTCCCCAAAATAACTCTAGCTTGGAACTGCCCTGGCAATGTGTCAAAATAGACAAATAGCAAACGGATTACATGTATTGGATCTTTACTGAAAACTTCACACTTGTACAGAATGTTTATCCTCGATTTACAAAACTAAAAGATACAAATGAAGGCTACCACTGTACTGAATAGCACAGAAGAAAATGCAAGCTAAGGTGTCAGTACGCTAATGAACACAAAAGCTAGCCCGGTAGCTAAGTTGCTTACTTTCACAAGCCTAGGTTATCACTTTACAAAATGAATTTTTGGCTTTCATTTCGCTGACCAGCAGCATACAAGGACAGTTGGCCAACACATTACATTATGAACTCCAACGATCTCTAATGAAAATGTGCACTGATTAGGCTAGTTAATGTAAAGAATCTCCACGGTGCTGCTGCCAGATATCATCACTCGTAGTGACGTTTGGAATGCATCTCGTCCAATCAGAAATTCAAAAATAGTTCGACCGGACCGGAATTGTTTTATAAAAAGACAATAAAGGTACAATATGTTGCTTTTTTTCACTCACCAGCCTGATGGTTTCCCGGAGCTCAACATCAGAACAGTCTTCAAGTGATAGTTTAGATTCGGTCATCTCCTTGGGGGAACCTATCAAGGCATCCACCAGTGCCTGACTCAGTCCGGCCAATGGAGGACCACCATGTATCATGGAATGGCCAGTAATCCTTCCAGCCATCCTTATTAGGTCGCTCTCAATTAGGGATGTTGTCAGGACAGGCAAAAGATGGTCTTTTTCGCCCTCAAAAAGTGTGGTCAAAGCTGCATTCCCTGAGAAAGTACAAATTACAGTAACTCTAAATTTTTCTGATGTGGTAATATCAACCAGTGAGAGTAGTTAACCAGTGCATCTGTTTACACTGCTGTCCACAAACATCACAATCAAAGGGTTACAGGGTATGTACAGGAATCCCAGGGTTGAATTTACCACCTTTTACTACCTTTTTTTACTACCAACACAATATTTTTAACTACCAATACAACATCGAGCAGCGCCCTTTTTTGAGGAGGGGGTATTACGGATTATGCATTTTTTTTTAATTAGATAATGTTAAATTACATCTTTAGCACAAATGAGAAATGATGGTGGTGGTGGTGAGAAATTTACTACAAAGTCAAGTAGTGTTTGTTACCTTTTACTACCTTTTAAGGGCCTTAATTTGTGTTGATCTTTTTTTACTACCTTTTACTACTTTTTACTACCGCGCGGACACCCTGGGTTACATTTCAGTGGTACCATCATGTGCCAGATTTACAAAAGTACAAACCCATGTTCAATGCAAATCCACTCTTCAGCTTTGATATGGCTGAAGATAAAATGTGGCGTGTTACTCCCAATCCAACTGCCGCATCCCCTAAAATGAAATGGCATTATTCACAACATGTAAAACATGTGAAGGAAGAAAATTTCTGCGGTAAGTAATCCATCTCTTCCTTTCCTTTATTTTCAAAAAGTGGCACAATCATGCAGACTATGTGGGATAATGTTCTGTGAAGCGGCCATTATCATGGAATGGAGGGCTGTGGCATCACTCAGAAGGGAGATATTTGATGGAGCTTTCAACAGCATTATAAAGACCCGTGTAGTAATGTGAAATAGAACATTCTTCAATCTCTTGCCTCTATCAATGCATACCTATGATGCGGCAGTTGAAAGGTGCCGCCCACTGATCTTTTGGTTGACTTGCTTTGTAAAATTTAATCAGTGTTGAGTCCCTCTCCTCCTCCTCATCCCCTGCATTGAGGCAGAGTGAAAGTGCAGGCTTGTTTTCCCCTTCCTCAAGCAGGCGTTCGAAAAACCGCTGCATGGCTTCCCTAGCTGAGCCAGCTGTTCTCCATGAGAGTGACACTAAAATGGAATTAGAGCAATAAAATTACATCTAATAATGATAATAATGATAATGTTATATTCCATTGCCAAGTACACACATTCACATTAAAACTTCATTTGCTACCTGTTTCGACTACAGATCTTGCACCCGAAGGACCTGGTTCCTCAGCAGTTCTGTAGGCACTTTCAAAAGATTAAAAACATTAATAGTTAGTTGCTAGGTTACGGGGACGCTGGCGAGACGTACGCCGCTCCGCCTGGCTTGTTTTTATTTGACATTTTTAAAAGTTTTATAATTTAATGTAAATATTTTTTTATTCAGCATTCAGTATAGTTTCCTCTATATTTTCCGACATTTATTTCCGTTATTTTTGCATCATTTTTCGTCATGGCATTTATGTCATCTGCTAAAGAAAGTGGACTGGCGATGCGCTATTGAAATTGTCAGCTGCGCTTCTGTTGCCTGCATAACCTACCTGCATTCTGCGTGCCTGTCTGTCTGCCTGCCTGCCTGCCTGCCTGGTTTTCTCTGTGTGTGGCTCCTGGTCTCAAACTGCATCCCTATCTCCTCCATCTTTGACTTTTCTGCGGAACTTGCTGGCTTCAAGTCGGTTGACTATCCAGCCGCTGGTGTAGCTAGTCGGTTGACTAACCAGCTGAAGGAGGTTGTAACTACGTGGCCAATGAATTGCATCTTCCCAAATTGGACGTTTTGTATCGGAGTGTGCACCTTGGCTATGGTGGGCCTTGTCTACACAGCCCAGGACTTACGGCAGTTCATCTGTGCTGATAAGCCTAGTGAAGACACTCTCCATCTCTGCCGCACTGTGGGCATTCTTCAGAGAAAGCGCTATGTGCATCGAGGCTCTCGTCGCACTCAAGCAGAGGTGTCAAAATGTCATCTTCCAGAGCAGCCTGCTGATATATCCAACATGGGAGCGATCCAAGCTCTTGATGTCAGCGTAACTAGCATCATCTCTCCACCAGTCGGATCACGTGACGAACTGTTCAACAACTTGGAGTCATCCCTGTCTGCTACCGGTGATCCTCCCCCAATCAGATTTGCAGTCATTAATGTTAGATCGCTTTCTAATAAGTCGTTCATCTTAAATGACAAATTTACTCATCATCAGTTGGACTTTTTATTTATGACTGAAACGTGGCTTAATAGTGGGGATATGACTGGTCTTGGTGAACTCTGTCCTCCTTACTGCAATTTCTTAAATTCTCCAAGAGTTTCAGGTCGTGGAGGGGGTCTTGCTACTGTGTTCAACAATAGTTTTAAATGCAAATTGATGCCAACTGATAGTTACACCTCTTTTGAGGTTCAGCTTTTTAAGCTAAATGTAATTTCTCCTGTCCTCTGTGCACTAGTGTACAGGCCTCCTAAATGGAATTCTAATTTCATCTCAGAATTTTCAGAACTGTTAACTCTGATGTCTTCTCGCTCTGATAGGTTGCTAATTGTAGGAGATTTCAATGTTCATATATGCTGCCCTTCTAAGCATTTGGTACAAGAGTTTCTATGCTTAGTGGACTCTTTTAATCTCACACAATCTGTTATGGCTCCGACTCATATTAAGGGCCATACATTAGACCTTGTGCTGTCATCTGGTTTCTCAGTTAGCAATGTTGATATTGTTGATATCGGTGTGTCTGACCATTTTATGATTTTGTTTGAATCACTTTTGCTTTGTGCCCCGCCCCCGCCCCCATCCTCGAAGACTTACTCTTATGCCCGATCTATTAATTCTTCAACTGCCACTCTTTTCTCTGACACTTTTATGCTCAACCACACTTCTAGTATCCCAGTTGCACTTTCCACCCTTACTGACACTGAACATCTAGTCACTCTCTTTAACTCCTCTTGTTCCAACACCCTTGATAGTGTGGCTCCATTAAAACTTAGACGTTCTAAGTCTAAGTCTAATTCTACCCCCTGGTTGAATGACTCCACTCGCTCCCACAGACAACTCTGTAGGAGAGCTGAACGTAAATGGAGAAAAGATAAATTACAGGTGTCCTATGACATTTATAGAGATTCTCTTAAAATGTACCAAAGAGCTGTTAAGACGGCTAAGGCTGAGTATTATGCAGACTTAATTAATAGTAATTCTCATAGACCTAGAATCTTGTTTAGCTCTATTAACTCAATTTTAAATCCTCCTGCTGCCACTTCCACTGTTGCCCCTTCCACTGAGATCTGTGAAAAGTTTCTCAGATTCTTTATTGATAAGATTGACAATATCAAATCTCTTATTCCACCCTCAGATAATGACCCATCTGTTCCTATTTTATCACTCAGCTCTCTCAAACACTTCCAACTTGTGTCTCCCTTCCAGCTTTCTGAGGTGGTGTCTCACTTAAAACCTAGCACTTGCCACTTAGATGTGTTACCCTCTCGCCTTTTCAAGGAAGTCTTTACAGCCATATGTCCTAGTGTACTGGCTATAATTAATAACTCCTTGACATATGGAGAGGTCCCATCTAGTTTTAAGCAGGCGGTAGTGCAACCACTACTTAAAAGCCTAATCTTGACACCAATGATCTTAAGAATTATAGGCCTATTTCCAAATTGCCTTTTATGTCTAAGATCCTGGAAAAAGTAGTCCTCTCCCAGGTATCTCCATACTTAAACAAGTTTAGCATTTTTGATAAATTCCAATCTGGGTTTAGATCCTTACACAGCACTGAATCTGCCCTGATCAAAGTCCACAATGACATCCTTCTCTCTGTTGATTCTGGTTCCTGTGCCCTCCTAGTCCTCCTCGACCTTAGTGCTGCATTTGACACAATAGACCATTCCATTCTTGTAAAAAGATTGGAAGCTGAAGTTGGTCTACAGGGCACAGTACTGCAATGGTTTAAGTCTTATTTGAGCAATAGAACCTTTTCAGTCAGGTTGGATAATTATTCCTCTTCTTCTGCTCCAATCAAGTGTGGTGTCCCCCAAGGGTCCATTTTAGGTCCTCTTTTATTTTCACTGTATATGCTCCCACTTGGATCAATTTTTGAAAAATACAGTGTTCAATACCATTGCTATGCAGATGACACACAGTTTTACCTTCCAGTCACTCCTGGTGACTCTGGCTCTTTGGTAAACCTGTTTAACTGTCTTAATGACATCAAATGTTGGATGGCCATGAATTTCTTACAACTTAATGAAAAGAAAACTGAAGTGATCTTATTTGGGCCTCCTACTTCTGTTTCTGACCTGAGTAATGCTCTTGGTCCCTTATCTTCAAATTTCAGTAGTGTAGTCAAAAACCTTGGAGTCTACCTGGATTCTTCACTCACATTCAGTAATCAAATAAGCAGTGTGGTGAAGGCCAGTTTTTTCCAATTGAGAACTATTGCAAAGTTAAAATCTTTCCTCTCTGCTAAAGACATGGAAACACTAATTCATTCATTCATCACTTCAAGATTAGACTATTGTAATGCACTTTATTTTGGCCTTCCCAACTCTTCTATTGCTAGATTACAAATGGTTCAAAATGCTGCTGCTAGATTGCTTACTGGAACTAAGAAGCGTGATCACATCACTCCTGTGCTCTGTGAACTGCACTGGTTGCCAGTGAAATATAGAATTGAGTTTAAATTGTTACTTTATGTTTTCAAAGCCTTACATCAATTAGCTCCAGAATACATCTGCAATTTACTTAGTCCTTACTGCACTTCTAGGCCACTCAGATCTTCCTCTAAACTTCTTCTTTCTGTTCCCTCCTCTCACCTTAGAACCAGAGGTGACAGAGCCTTCTCTGTTTCTGCTCCCCAGCTCTGGAATAGTCTCCCCTCCCACATTAGGTCCATTCATACCATTGATCTTTTTAAGTCTCAGTTAAAAACACATCTTTTTCCCTAGCCTTTAATTCTCCCTAAACCCTTTTCCTCTTTTATTTTTGTTATTATTTTTGTTTGTTTGTTTGTTTTATTTGGTCATTTGCATATTATTATTATTATTATTATTATTATTATTATTATTTGTTTATTGTTTATTATTATTGTATTATTATTATTATTATTATTATTATTATCATTATTTTTAAAGCACTTTGGATCAACTATGTTGTTTGAAATGTGCTATATAAATAAAAGTGACTTGACTTGACTTGACTTGACTTAAAAACTTATGTCCAAGTTATATCCTTACTTATAATGTAGTGTTTCCAATGTTATTGCTCCCAAATATTCAAATTTGTAAAGCAATTTTAGCACAGTACAAGTAAAAGCAGAATGTTATCAAGCAAATAGACATGTCATACATGTTACAAAGCAATTCTCTCTCTCTCTCTCACATGCAGTATATGAGAAATATAAGTTATGAAGTGCTAACCTGCTAGACTGGTCAGACTAGACACTGCAGCCATCTCTGCTGAGTGTCAAGTCTCCTGTCTGCCCCTTCCCTCCCATCAATCCCCACCCAGCACTGTACTAAGTTGTTACACATCTAGTTATTTACTTACCTTTCTGCACAAACACTGCCATGATGTTGGAGCTCTGACAAAGGGAATTCTTGCTGACATATAGGACACACCTAGACAAGACATAATGATGTCAACATTTTGATTTTCAGAAAATGTCAGTCTTCAAATAGTTCTCTACCCATGTACAATATACAATTACCCCTTGCTCCTCTGGACCCACAGCATTCTCTGGACCAACAGCATTCTCTGGACCAACAGCACCCTCTGGATCAACAGCATCATCGACGTCATCGATTGTGACCACATCCTGCTCCTGTGAGAATGAGAGCAATGACAATAAAAATGTTAGTTAGAGGTATAATAATGTAAGCCGATATTCACCAACCCTTAGTTTTTGTCAAATCAACATCTACGTCTTAGGCCCGATTCACACACAAATTGTGCATTTGCAGTGCCAAGACTCAACTGCCAAGACCCCCAGAAGACAAAAGGCTGTGGTTAGACTGCCTGTGATAATCTATCTATGTACTGGCTGTTATGCAAATTTTTAGGCAAAACTCTACTCAAATATCAAACTCAAACACTCAAGTAACATTAAGTTGGATCAGAGAGTTTAAAACTTACTATATCGTCTGGTTGGCAGTCCTCTGCATGCAGCGTCAGCATTTGCAAGGGAATGCTTACATTACAGACATTGCAGGTCACCTGTGGCATGCGCTTAAATTCCGAAGAATCATAAGGGAGGGGCTTGGTGTCCAGCACCTCTTGTACAGGGGCCAAAAATAGGACGTTTTTCCCCTTGTTTGAAGCTGTTGCAAGCTGGCGCCCTGTATACCCCTCCATCTCAAGCGGGACAGCTGTCAGCTTTCTCTGCCCACTGCCGCCTAAATAATAATAATAAAAAAAACATACCAAATTAGTTGTTTGAATCTGTAATCTGTTACTTTGTAAAAATGAAAAAGCAGACTCCTAATCTAAAGATTCTAAGCACATTACCTGTTGCTTTGTAAAAGAGCCAGCGCCCCTGTAAAGCCTTTAATTTACTAAAATCATTTTCCAGCACTGACACAATCTACAGAGAAAACATAATAAAGCTGTTAGCAAACTGACTGGCACTGGCACAACAATGAACTTGTTATGAAAGTAGTTATGTTCAGTAATTGAAAATGAAAACCTCTGAATGCTCGCTGTCCTCAAAAAACGTCACAACTTTACTCCCTAGGCCGGCACGGGAAAGTTCCAGCTCTTTACCCCCCTTTGGTGTGACAGTGGAGGGCTCAGGTAGAACACAGACGCTAATGCGCAGTTCCTTTCTGGGAGCAGGGCCCCGTGCAGAACTACAAAACCTCCCCTTTCCTCGCTTTGCTTCTCGTGGCTTGAACATGCCAGGAAACTGCCTAAAAGGTCAGAAAGTATATTTTGTCTATCACTTCATAAAGAAATCGCACTTGTAACACAAATTTAAAACTATAAAAGTCATAACAGCAATCAATTTTAATGTATTTACAAACTATTTTCAATTCAATATGTACAGTGCCAAATGCAAAATCTCTGTTATATTTAATTCATTTTAGGAAGAAAGTTTGGGCAGATCAGCGCATCATGGGCTCAACCCAACTGCATGGGACCCAATGAAGTACCGTACAGTCTGTGGTCTAGTCAAGGATCACAAATTGTCCATGGCTAAATAATACGGTAGCATGAGGAGCCTACAGGATATTGTCTGACAGTACGAGATGGTAGGCAAAGCATAGATTGTAGAGCTGTCAATCAAATGGACGAGGGGTTAGTCAATAGCAGGATCGGGTTTAGGGAGATTTCTAAGTTTAGGTAAAGTAGTGTGGCTTACCTCTTTACAGACTGGTTCAACTGAGTAGCCAGGCTAGGCGTAGGTGGTAGGAGTGATGGGCGTGGTGGGGGTGGTAGAGGTGGTAGGAGGGGGGGGTGATAGGGGGTGGTAGAGGTGGTAGGCGTGATGGGCGTGGTGGGGGTGATAGGTGGTGTTTGAGTGGGGTTGTTGTTAGAAGGGACAGTGGCCCTGGCTAGTGCACCCAGTAACGCATTAGCCATAGTCTCAATCATTCTCTGCAATTACAATAATTTACATTATTTCATGACAATGACAAAGTATTCACTATGACATAATTTTATATGATAAGGCAGGATGTTTTTCTACACCATAGTATAAATTACAACCAGTTTAATTGAAACAGTTATGTAGCCTAATACAATGTTCAGGAAATTTGACCAGAGATTTAATTTGATAACACACAGCTGATAACATTACTAAGATAATTTTAGGTTGACAGAGCAAAAGTAGGTCCAACTCAAGCCCTTCTCTTCATCTTCATTATGATATGGTGAATTACAAGTTGATGGCAAGCTGTCGTACAGGCCTCAATGCTAGAATGATTTTTTGACTGATGAAGCATAGTAGGCATAAGGCATGGAAACAACACACAGCACCTTATGGCACCATTAAAGCAATGCAGAATGTAGTCAATAAAACATAGGCCTACTCTATGTTACCAGCAATTGTTTCAATGTTGCCATCATTGACTTTCATCAGAAATATGTACAATGTACATCATGAAATGTAGGCTATTATTAGCATAAAGAACAAGGTAGCCTAGTGGAAATTATAGCCTAATGGACAGTATTTAGCCTCTTCTACCATTTTCTGTGGGAAAAAAATATCTCGGGAATGAATGAATGTAAGAATTTAAGACGTGAATAAATTAAGACGTGAATAAATTAAATTTAAGACATTGCTTGAAAACATGGATGTTTTAAAGATTTTTGAGGAGCCTACAGGGAATGCTGGGCTACATCCTCTCTGGCTACATGGCACAGGCGCGAAAACTAACGTGCGGGAACCATTGGCGGGAACTCACAGGCGCGATGACTGATCACCGAGAATCAGTTTGTGCGTTCAGTTCTCAGTTCTAGGATCTGCTCAAACCCCCCTTTTCTGCTAGCTCTCACTGGGCTAGGCTATGAACTATAGGTTTGGGGAATAATAATGCTGAATAAAGTTCCATTTGACTTTGACTTTGAATACTATGTTAAATGTTAACATGGACAGTCGCCTAAATATTGTGACTATTTCTCAACCTCAGACAGGCTGTGCTTTCGCCCATGTTCTTACCACTCAGGCAACCACACAATGCATATAAAGTCATTGTGATTAACTAACTAGAAGCGGTGCGTTCTCAACTCTTCCTTCTTATTCTTAAGTTTAGGTGCCGTGAAGTTACCGATATTTCTAAGGCAACACCTTAAATTCCTAACCACAAAGTTTAATGAAGTACTGTTATCCAAAACTGCTAGCTGGGATATCCTTGCTAACCATCAACTAGCTAGCATCAACTAATATGACAACTGACTTTTTCGATCTCAATTCGACAGGAAAGAACCAGCGAGTTGAAGCGGATAAAAATCAAGTAATCCAGTCTTATCTTAATTTAGAACAAGAGTTGTTTGTACAATTACCGTTGAATCTGGTGACGGTTCTCCTCCTCGTCCTTCCATGGTGGTCGTTGTCTTTGCTCTCACTGTAAAAGTAGATAGGCTACAGCCCTGTCACAGCCCTGTAATCAATGGAACAACACTGCCACCTAGTGGCCGTCGTGATCGTGTGTGTGCGTATTTGCAAATCAGCACAACTACAGCTCGCTGCGGCCCGCGGGAAGGCGAGGCTTGACATCAAGCCCCGCCCCCATCAAGGACGAGTGCATTCTGGGAATGAAAATACGTCACCTCCACTCAAACTAGGAAGTAGTTCAATTCCCGCTGTTATCGTTATCTCAACATTAGTATCGCAGGTTTTAACAGATGCACGTCTTTATATTGAAACAGTGCGACATTACTTACGTGTTGTTACATATGATAAGCTACGTTATTGTTTTTTTTTTTTTACACGTAACTGAAGTGATAATAATAATAATCTTTATTTATATAGCACTTTTCAAAAGCAAAGTTACAAAGTGCTGTACAAAAAAGAAAAAGAAATAAAATTAAGATGTGTAGGTCATTCAGCAGAAGACCAGGTCTTTTAAAAGGAGAGAATGTTAATAAAACAATCAAAAGACAACTTATTTGAACTGAACATTAGTAATGGAAATAAATAAATAAAACAAATATGTTAATGTCTAAATAAAACTTAACTTAACTCTGAAATAAAACTTAACACTAAAATAAATCTTACCTCAGAAATGAATGGTAGGAGACGATGCTTCTGGATAATGTACCCAAGAGGAAGGATAAATAAAATAAAATTGGTCCTAGAACTGACCCGAGGTACGTGTGGCGTTACAACAAAATAGTAGTCTATGATGGTCGGCTATATTGTAATAGGCCCATTTGTACTTGGCGACTCCAATTAAGTTTTTTTTTTTAAATACACACACTTCAACAAATAACTATAATCATTCTTTTGATGCATGTCACCCTCATAACTTCCGAGACCTCAACACTGAGTAAAACGCATTTTAATAACACATTGCAGTAAAATCAAACATTACAATCAGTAAATCACACACACAAAGAATTTTTTTTTTTTCAATGTGCACTTTTAATGGTAGGAATCTCTCAATTGAATTTAATAAAGTAAATATTTCTAGTTTGAGACAAGGAGGTACACTGTAGGAGGAAGTGCATCTCTTATCTACCTCCCCTGTGTATTTTAAGGTCAGTCCACATTGTGGACACACCACTCTGTCTTTAATCTTACGCCTAGACGGTGGAGGTGGAGGCTGCAGGGCAGAGCCAGTGGTGGAGAGCGAAGGCTGCGAAGACTGCAGGGCAGAGCCAGTGGTGGAGAGCGAAGGCTGCGAAGACTGCAGGGCAGAGCCAGTGGTGGAGAGCGAAGGCTGCAGGGCAGAGCCAGTGGTGGAGAGCGAAGGCTGCAGGGCAGAGCCAGTGGTGGAGAGCGAAGGCTGCGGAGGCTGCAGGGCAGAGCCAGTGGTGGAGAGCGAAGGCTGCGAAGGCTGCAGGGCAGAGCCAGTGGTGGAAAACGAAGGCTGCGAAGGCTGCAGGGCAGAGCCAGTGGTGGAGAACGAAGGCTGCGAAGACTGCAGGGCAGAGCCAGTGGTGGAGAGCGAAGGCTGCGAAGGCTGCAGGGCAGAGCCAGTGGTGGAGAACGAAGGCTGCGAAGACTGCAGGGCAGAGCCAGTGGTGGAGAGCGAAGGCTGCAGGGCAGAGCCAGTGGTGGAGAGCGAAGGCTGCGAAGACTGCAGGGCAGAGCCAGTGGTGGAGAGCGAAGGCTGCGAAGACTGCAGGGCAGAGCCAGTGGTGGAGAACGAAGGCTGCAGGGCAGAGCCAGTGGTGGAGAACGAAGGCTGCAGGGCAGAGGCAGTGGTGACGAGCGGAGGCTGCAGGGCAGAGCCAGTGGTGGAGAGTGAAGGCTGCGGAGGCTGCAGGGCAGAGCCAGTGGTGGAGAGCGAAGGCTGCAGGGCAGAGCCAGTGGTGGAAAACGAAGGCTGCGAAGGCTGCAGGGCAGAGCCAGTGGTGGAGAACGAAGGCTGCGAAGACTGCAGGGCAGAGCCAGTGGTGGAGAGCGAAGGCTGCGAAGGCTGCAGGGCAGAGCCAGTGGTGGAAAACGAAGGCTGCGAAGGCTGCAGGGCAGAGCCAGTGGTGGAGAACGAAGGCTGCGAAGACTGCAGGGCAGAGCCAGTGGTGGAGAGCGAAGGCTGCGAAGGCTGCAGGGCAGAGCCAGTGGTGGAAAACGAAGGCTGCGAAGGCTGCAGGGCAGAGCCAGTGGTGGAGAACGAAGGCTGCGAAGACTGCAGGGCAGAGCCAGTGGTGGAGAGCGAAGGCTGCGAAGGCTGCAGGGCAGAGCCAGTGGTGGAGAACGAAGGCTGCGAAGACTGCAGGGCAGAGCCAGTGGTGGAGAGCGAAGGCTGCAGGGCAGAGCCAGTGGTGGAGAGCGAAGGCTGCGAAGACTGCAGGGCAGAGCCAGTGGTGGAGAGCGAAGGCTGCGAAGACTGCAGGGCAGAGCCAGTGGTGGAGAACGAAGGCTGCAGGGCAGAGCCAGTGGTGGAGAACGAAGGCTGCAGGGCAGAGGCAGTGGTGACGAGCGGAGGCTGCAGGGCAGAGCCAGTGGTGGAGAGTGAAGGCTGCGGAGGCTGCAGGGCAGAGCCAGTGGTGGAGAGCGAAGGCTGCAGAGGCTGCAGGGCAGAGCCAGTGGTGGAAAACGAAGGCTGCGAAGGCTGCAGGGCAGAGCCAGTGGTGGAGAACGAAGGCTGCGAAGACTGCAGGGCAGAGCCAGTGGTGGAGAGCGAAGGCTGCGAAGGCTGCAGGGCAGAGCCAGTGGTGGAGAACGAAGGCTGCGAAGACTGCAGGGCAGAGCCAGTGGTGGAGAGCGAAGGCTGCAGGGCAGAGCCAGTGGTGGAGAGCGAAGGCTGCGAAGACTGCAGGGCAGAGCCAGTGGTGGAGAGCGAAGGCTGCGAAGACTGCAGGGCAGAGCCAGTGGTGGAGAACGAAGGCTGCAGGGCAGAGCCAGTGGTGGAGAACGAAGGCTGCAGGGCAGAGGCAGTGGTGACGAGCGGAGGCTGCAGGGCAGAGCCAGTGGTGGAGAGTGAAGGCTGCGGAGGCTGCAGGGCAGAGCCAGTGGTGGAGAGCGAAGGCTGCAGAGGCTGCAGGGCAGAGCCAGTGGTGGAAAACGAAGGCTGCGAAGGCTGCAGGGCAGAGCCAGTGGTGGAGAACGAAGGCTGCGAAGACTGCAGGGCAGAGCCAGTGGTGGAGAGCGAAGGCTGCGAAGGCTGCAGGGCAGAGCCAGTGGTGGAGAACGAAGGCTGCGAAGACTGCAGGGCAGAGCCAGTGGTGGAGAGCGAAGGCTGCAGGGCAGAGCCAGTGGTGGAGAACGAAGGCTGCAGGGCAGAGGCAGTGGTGACGAGCGGAGGCTGCAGGGCAGAGCCAGTGGTGGAGAGTGAAGGCTGCGGAGGCTGCAGGGCAGAGCCAGTGGTGGAGAGCGAAGGCTGCGGAGGCTGCAGGGCAGAGCCAGTGGTGGAGAGCGAAGGCTGCGAAGACTGCAGGGCAGAGCCAGTGGTGGAGAGCGAAGGCTGCGAAGGCTGCAGGGCAGAGCCAGTGGTGGAGAGCGAAGGCTGCGAAGGCTGCAGGGCAGAGCCAGTGGTGGAGAGCGAAGGCTGCGAAGACTGCAGGGCAGAGCCAGTGGTGGAGAGCGAAGGCTGCGAAGACTGCAGGGCAGAGCCAGTGGTGGAGAACGAAGGCTGCAGGGCAGAGCCAGTGGTGGAGAACGAAGGCTGCAGGGCAGAGGCAGTGGTGACGAGCGGAGGCTGCAGGGCAGAGCCAGTGGTGGAGAGTGAAGGCTGCGGAGGCTGCAGGGCAGAGCCAGTGGTGGAGAGCGAAGGCTGCAGGGCAGAGCCAGTGGTGGAAAACGAAGGCTGCGAAGGCTGCAGGGCAGAGCCAGTGGTGGAGAACGAAGGCTGCGAAGACTGCAGGGCAGAGCCAGTGGTGGAGAGCGAAGGCTGCGAAGGCTGCAGGGCAGAGCCAGTGGTGGAGAACGAAGGCTGCGAAGACTGCAGGGCAGAGCCAGTGGTGGAGAGCGAAGGCTGCAGGGCAGAGCCAGTGGTGGAGAGCGAAGGCTGCGAAGACTGCAGGGCAGAGCCAGTGGTGGAGAGCGAAGGCTGCGAAGACTGCAGGGCAGAGCCAGTGGTGGAGAACGAAGGCTGCAGGGCAGAGCCAGTGGTGGAGAACGAAGGCTGCAGGGCAGAGGCAGTGGTGACGAGCGGAGGCTGCAGGGCAGAGCCAGTGGTGGAGAGTGAAGGCTGCGGAGGCTGCAGGGCAGAGCCAGTGGTGGAGAGCGAAGGCTGCGGAGGCTGCAGGGCAGAGCCAGTGGTGGAGAGCGAAGGCTGCGAAGACTGCAGGGCAGAGCCAGTGGTGGAGAGCGAAGGCTGCGAAGGCTGCAGGGCAGAGCCAGTGGTGGAGAGCGAAGGCTGCGAAGGCTGCAGGGCAGAGCCAGTGGTGGAGAGCGAAGGCTGCGAAGACTGCAGGGCAGAGCCAGTGGTGGAGAACGAAGGCTGCAGGGCAGAGCCAGTGGTGGAGAACGAAGGCTGCAGGGCAGAGGCAGTGGTGACGAGCGGAGGCTGCAGGGCAGAGCCAGTGGTGACGAGCGGAGGCTGCAGGGCAGAGCCAGTGGTGGAGAGCGAAGGCTGCGGAGGCTGCAGGGCAGAGCCAGTGGTGGAGAGCGAAGGCTGCGGAGGCTGCAGGGCAGAGCCAGTGGTGGAGAGCGAAGGCTGCGGAGGCTGCAGGGCAGAGCCAGTGCTGGAGAGATGAGCACCTAAATGTTGCTCAAAGTGATCTCTTCTAATTATCGTTGCATTACAATGAACACAATGAAAATGCGCTGATTTCCTACATGCTTTGCCGCATTTGCAGATGAAGACTCCTGAAAAAAAAAAAAAATACAGAAGTAGGTATTAATCATAGACACTATCTAAGCATACATGCACGTGATAATCCAATAGTTTAAGCATATTTTTATGCATACATCACTTGACCATAGGGGGTGGGTGGGTGGGTGGGGGTTAATTAATCCCAGCCAAAAAAAAAAAAAAAAAAATGAAGGGCATTGTCCATCCCATTAAACCCTACCTTTATGCTGCACAGCAAGCTTGAAGTGATTGTTCAAGTGCAGATGCATTTGATGCAAAAGTTGGCAGCTATACATGCAGCAGGGGCATTTATAAGAACCACTCTGCCAGAATGATCCTGGGTCTGGGGGGCCATCAAAATGTGTAGGATGCTGAGGAATACAAATACAGTTAGACCCTATGACACCAAATTTCTTTTTACCAATCCAATAGTAGTAGCACTCATTTCACTTTTTCCCCTCTAATGTGAACATTACGCTTTAAGTCTTTGATGTGACTATTACTCCAACATTATCAAACCCTTTATATCATCACCTTTTGGCGTCTTCATAATTAAAAACGATAAAATATAAATATCAGTGCTTTGCTACAGATAAAGCATTGAGAAACACCGACCGTCTAAGTTAGCACAGGTCATTATGACCTCCACCGTAGCACTAGCTGCTACACAAAATAGATGGCCATTACAGTAACGTTAACATTGGGTCATGTTTTTAACTCTCAGTTTTCGCTGAGGGGAAGCTGGAGTTTAAGACACCAAAGCGACCAGCCTATATTTAAAAAAAACATCATTTTCGATTTTGTAATACACATACTAATGGGTAAGAGAGGGATAAGAAGATAAATTATTATTAACATTCATGAGCCTGTCTAGCTTTTAACAAGACCAGCTTTTAACAACACCACGGAACATCGCCATCAGTCAAATAATCCGAGACTACTAATTTTTAATTTACTTCAATTCTATATGACATAATTGCAACGTTTTTCTTCGATTAAACATATCCGTGCATGATACTTACCGCCATCGAAAACGTAGTCTTAACTAAACTACTAATTAATTATGCTGGGGAAATCAATGCCGTTCCGTTTCTACTTCGCCGTTCGCGGGCTTTTCCTTCTTCTTCACAGAATGCACTCGTGCTTGATGTGGGCGCGGCCAGAGTGGTAGGGGCGCGGCTTGATGACAAGCCTCGCCTTCCCGCAAGTCGCAGCGAGACGCTTCTCAATCAGCAGGCATTTGTTTGTGGATCTCTGTGTGGATTCCGCGGAAAGTTTGTCTCAAAAATATGTCACAGCGGAGAGAGTTGAATGCGTGTATCTGGTGATCCACAAATGCGGAAATAGAATTCACAAATATAATTTTCAGTTTTACAAATGTATTTTTTTTTTTACAAATATAATTTTCAGGTTTACAAATGTAATTTTTTTTTTACAAATATAATTTTCATTTTTACGAGTGTATTTTTTTTTTTTACAAATATTTTTTTTAATATTTGCTAATACAACATTATTTGTGAAGACAGACTTACAAGTTACAAATATGAAATTTGCATTTGTGGATATCTGAACATATTTGCAAATCATTGTCTATTTGTAGATAACCTTCTGTGCATTTACCAATATTTTTGAGTCATATTTAGCCCCATAGTTTATATGCCAGATATCAGCTTTAAAGCAATATACCGGAGTAAGTTTAAGCATAGCCCTGCTGCACGAGCCTTCTAACAGCAATATATTTCGCATGAAATGAAAGATTTTCGAACAGCATAGACCTAACGCAAACGCGAAACACTTTACATTGAGTCAATGTAACCTCAGATCTTACTTTCAGTTTCCAACAGTCAGGTCCCATTGATTCAGTGTAAAGTGCCTATTCGTTTCTGCGTTCGGTCTGTGCTGTACCAAATTATTTTGCTCCACTCGCTAACTAGCGCATTTAGCAAGCTCTTTCAACGGGGCTATGCTTGAATTCACTCCGGTACTCTCCTTTAATACCAAGAAAATACATGTAGGCATACATTTTTGCACGCAATAGATAGCATGCTATTAGGCCGGAAATATCTTTCCATATAGGCTAAGCTGCAATTGTGTAGCTTAATTATCGGAAATATTGATACAAATAATTTCTTCATGTTGACGGGTTGTTTTTGTGCATTTTTTCTACTGCACAGTGGTGAATGGGTGTGAAATAGACCCCAAAGCCGCCACCACGCCCGCCAATAACTTTTAAGCCATTAAGCTGCCAGCTGAAAAAGTTTTGGCTGAGCCAGCCAGGTAGTAGCATTTGCAACAACTATCTTGCTTCTATCAGTCACACACAGAAAACATGAGCCTATGATACACACGAAAATAAACAATATAAATCAGCCTTGCACATCGGTGTTCCGAAATTTCGCATCGGAGGCATTAGTCGTGTTATATAGACCATTCGTTTTTTTCCACAGTGAAAAGCTACGCTGTGCAAACATAGCCTGCAAGTTTCAAGCATGGGCGAAACTGTTAGTTAAAAGAAAGCTTTCAATAGCCAAATGTTCATGATTACATTTCGAATTACAATTATAGCCTACCTTTATACCGTAGCCTCATAATCCTGAGCTATGAGACTTTTCATAGCCATATAATTTCCATCGCGGACTTGCCCTGACTAAAGTAAATAAATCAATTGGGCTAGGCTACTGTAAATGCCGAACAGACTGTATATTCCAACATGTTTAAAAACTTATAGCCTATGAAAAGGAGAAACATGTTCAATTTAATTAAGAACCATAGGCCTACTGTCAGTTTCAACAGAGGGCTTGTTTGCGTTTGTCCTAGGTGATGCGCGCCTGCAGAAAATATGGCAAGCCATTTTTTCGTTTAGCCTATGGCAAGCCATTCAGTATGATTGCTTGAACTTCAGATACTGAAGTTAATGAAACAATTAGATATATTGGTAACAAATATAGGCTACTGTATAGCTCAATACAATTATTATTTTAATGTAATAATAATAATAGATTAATTAGGTATCAATTTATGTATCATTGAGGAACTGGTACAGTTTTAAAGTAGGCTATTAAATTAGCTCTTGTATGAAGAAATATAGGCTAATAAATACCCAACCCTAAACTGTGATAGTGATACACGTTATTCATACATTGCTACTGAGATCAGTATAATATAGACATCTATAGACATAAAAATGGCCACTTCAGCCATTTGTAGCCATGAACATTTTGGCGGCTGCAGCAGCCATTTAGGTTTTGGCTGAGCCGGCTAGCCAGCCAATAACATCTTCAGCCAGCCATTATCCTAAAAACAAACGGCTTCGGGGTCTAGTGTGAAATGGTCTCAGACCTTCAACACATTGTTGTCTGAGTTGGCCATGTAGTGCTCAAATGCAAGAGGGACATAGGCTATGAATGATATACTGTACATACTGTATACATTCACTTTTAGAAACAGTAGAATCTCAGTTTTAAATTGTTTTATTAAAGCGTTTGAGGAGAGCATAGACCAACACAACATGCTTGTCCCTCAGAGAGACGGAGCTGAGGAGGAGCTGTCATATGAAGCGAAGCATAGACCAAGGGGAGGGGCATGACTAGGCTACCTTAAAGATGGAACAAAATGCAATTTTTTGCCTCGCACTCCTCTCCAATGTAAAGTCAGCTATTAAATTCACAAAGGGGGTCCACTAGGCAGGGGTAGAAATGTGGGACTATAGGACATGGTTTAAAAAAAAGTGAACATGCTCCCATTTAACCAGGGCCGTTTTTTATGGGCAGAGGCCTAGAGTCCATCCATTCCAAGGGGCCCTATCTGCCCCAGCATTACATGAGACACAAATTAATATTGGACAATTATTTATTCTCCTAAAGTAGTCTGAAATATGAGCATAAAGGAACAAGTGAATATGAGAATGCAACCTCAGCATAGAACATTAGATAAGGAGACCAGGAGACCAGGTCTCTCCACTTGCTCACACACTGTTGAATTTGAACTTTGCTGGATTTTTGACAGAATAGGCCCATATCCAAAGGCTGTAGATTCAGAAGTGACAGTCACTCTTAATAATTTCACCAAACACTGCAATTGTCAACAAGGAAATAATTGTGAATGCCTTCTTGAAATTTTTTTTCTAGGCTACTGGCTGGAGGAGCTTATGGAAAGCCACTTCTCACAGCTATAGGAAATTCTCTAGCTATTGGGACTAAGCCTACACTTTTTTAAACAGTGCAAATGGTAATGCAAAATTATAGACCATAGGCCTACTTAGACTAGCCTACATAATAGATATCTGCTGCTGGTGATAGTGTTCTTGGGTTTTCTCAAGTGCACACAAGAAAATGACAAAAAAGAATGTCTCTTAGGTATCATATTAATTGGCCTTGAGCTTGAGCTGATTTGCGCAATAGGACACCTATATGCATGAGTTAAAGAAAAGAATGTGCACCTCACCAATGGGCTTAGTTCAGACGCATGCACTGGCCTGAAAAAGTCAGCGTGCAGTATGGTAATGTGAAGCATTCCTTTGACTGCAATGGGAACGCCGTTATGACTATGGAAACAGTAATTCCTTTGATTACTTGTTACTGCAAAAAATAACTCATCACAACATGATTTGTCAATTTGACTGTAAAAGCCACACAACTTTGGTTAAGAGGGCAGGAAAAATAATGGGCACACAGATCCCAGGCTCTTTACAAGAAATCTTTTAGGAGACAGGGCTTCAAAATTACCACTGATCCAACCCATGTTTTGAACAACATGTTTGAGTTAATTCTCTCTGGTAGGTGGTAGGTTGCCAACATGCAAGCTACACCAATTCAAATTTTGATTATGACATCTGACTGAATCATTCATTGTTCTCAAGAAATGTAAATATGCTTTTAAAGCAAAGAAAACCGCATCGCATCACACCCATTTAACATTCTCCAGAAAATGATGACTAAATATTCAAATATTACTCAAATAATTACGAAGAGGGAGCGTTTCTTAAAGTCGAGGAAGCAAGCTTGGAAGGCTGCTTTTTCGAGCATTCCACGTCATTGTCAGTTGCCAAGTACTGCTCCAAAGTCAAGCATCCTTCTAAATTCTAGCAAGGACGGAGGCCTTTGTTCATGCATTGATTTTGCAAGGATGCACTGATGGAACCTCGTTTTTGAAGTGTACGGCTTCCAAGGTTAGTGTGCTACCTCGGAAGCATTCTCGACTTTGAGAAACACTCAACATTATTTTCGAGTTTGAGATTAAAGCCTTGCTCCACTACAATTTGCATATCAACCAAACAGATCTCAAATTGGCAGGTGTCCATTAGACAACTCTGGACAATCGTAAACTACACTTCCTCTACGAGAAAAGCTATAGGTGGGTCTCCAGACTAAATATCACTTGTAATTATTTAGGATTAAATATCACTTATAATTATTTATGTAATTATGTCAGTCCAGAGCCGATAAAATCATCAGAGATCCGAGTCACCCTAACCATAACCTCTTCTCTGTGCTAAGATCTGGGAAACGTTACCAGTGCCTGAAAGCCAGAACAGAGAGACTTAGGAAAAGTTTTTATATGATATATTATTATATGATATTGGTCACATACCATAATACATTGTATAATGGTATGTGACCAAGAAAAAATGTATTTCATTTGATTTGATTTAATATTTTAATTATTATTATTAATATTTTTGTTCATTGTTATTTTTTTCTCATTAAAGGACACAGACATTGTCAGTGGAGTAAGACATTGTCACAGGAGTCAGTGGACCAAGCAAACCAATGTTGTACAATGTATAATTGTATGTGACAAATAAAAAAAAAAAAGGCAGACATTGTTACATGATGATCTAAAAATAAACACATTCTGTACTGCAACTAATGAATCTGTTTTTTGGTTGTTTCCATTTGTTTTCTTGTGTGTGCACCCCAGGGATTCCACAAACACTTTATGCACTGCTCAAAAAAATTTTATTGGGTATTTCAGGATTGCAGTTAAACCTCTTTGATAATGATCTGATCAGGAAAGTAGCAGAGGGTGTTCTTTATCAGTATCAACTGTGTTGCTGTTGAAGGAAGTAGGAACAGGTACTTGAGGGGCAACAATGAGGGGTCCCCTAAAACAGGAATGGTTTTGCATATGGAGGTCAATTTTATTCTTCAAGAAGCAATATGTAGTGGTAGTTCATGTCTATGGGTAGCCTGGCGAATGCCAAACTAAAATCACAAGTGATATTTAGTCTGGGGACCTACCTATTGCATTTCTCGTAGCGGAAGCATCGTTTACAATTGTCCATAGCCGTTTATTGGGCGCTACGAATGTCTATCATAGCGTCTGTACATACCTCAGAGCCAATACAAGAGCCGCCACGTGACGTAAAATGCGATTGAGGGCCGTACAAATCCCTTTTTGTTCTGCGATTGGATACCGAAAGCAGGCGAGAAAAACGGCCATGGTCTCCATGCTCCTTTGCAGAGTGAAATGAAATAAGCGTGCAAAGGAGCATGGGAGTTCCCAGACTAGTCTATGGGAGCAAAGTGGAGTTCATCCGATCTGCCATCTGCCACCCCAATCAGTCAACCTCGCTTCCGCTCTGTATACAGTATGGGAAAGTCCGGTTAAGCCAGACGGCGAAATTGCATTCCTCTCTTTAATTTATTTTGTATTTTAGTACGCCATGGGCATTGATAGAAGTATTTTATGATTGTATGAAAAGAAAAAACAAACAAACAAAAAACACTTCAGCACATTTCAGGTGACAAGGAGTTACTCTGAGAGTTGGACAGGGCTGTAGAAGGTCTTTCACCAGCAGAACCGATGTCTGCACCTTTGTGCGTGGAGGAACAGGTTGAATAATGCCCATACCCTACAGCCCTGGTCCCCAAATGGCGGCCCGTGGGCCAGATGTGGCCTGCAGGAACCAAATGAGTGGCCCACAGCACCATCTGACTTTTTCTCTGACCAGTTTTCTCCATAAACATGCTTACAGACCTCATAGGTCTAAACAGGCACTCATACTATATATGATGTTTAGAGGACAACATTGTCATGTTCTAACTAGCATCCTTTCAACGTATGGTTTTTAATGTTTGCGGGGTTGGCCCTTGGCTTAATATGCATGATCAAATTTGGCCCTTGAGGAAAAATATTTGGGGACCACTGCCCTATAGAATGCCCTCCAGCAGGCCACTGATGTGAACTTCTCTGCCAAGACAATTGGAAACAGACTTTGTGAGGGTGACTTGGGTGTGACACCCTATAGTGGCTTGTTCAATGGAAATGCGCTCTTCCCAGCCAAAGCCAAACAGATCCTGTTTCACATTGTTTAGATAGTCTAATAGCAGAGCAAGTGAACGTATTTAAGAAAGTCCTGTGTCAGAACTGTTTCAGTGAAGTCCATTGGTTTGGAGTCAAAGGTAAGAACTATTTTTTTATGATGCTAATACTGTACATTGCTTTTGCAAAATTAATTAAAGGACAAATTCAGTCAAGTTTCAACAACAGATCTATGGGCATTTTGCTAGCTACTAGAGACTAACCAGTACTGAAGATATGAGAAAATTTGGTCCAACTCACATGCAGTAGGTGTCCTTGAACAGATGAACTGATTTACACATTAGGCTAATCCATTAAAACAGTGAATGTATGCAGTTGAAGCCAAAGCCATTCTCACTGCACTCGGGTCTTGAACACTCCGTCAGCTTCAACAAACCCAAAGCATGGGAGTGGAACGCTCTTATCACTGAGCTAAAATCCAAGTGTTTACTATAGCAGTTAGAAGCAGTTTATCAATTATTGGGTTGTGAGGATTTTCAAGCACTCCTGCCAGCTAGTAGCCTAGAAATCTAGACCCCCCTAGCGGCAGCAAATTCATTTGGCCACTACAGGAGTCTAGCCAGGCTCGGCAGAGAAGAAGGCGCCCAGATCTAACTTGTATCAGACCAATCAAATCGTCCTGAAGGGTAAGGGAGAAGTGACGAAAGAGAGTTGCAGAGATCTCCGTCTTTTTGTTACGCTGAGGCAAATTCAAAATTTGTGGAATGGAACTAATAAACTGAGTCGCTATCGTTTTATGGAGTTATTGAGAGTTTTTTGGATGTATCCCTGATATTCCCCAACTTGTTGTCGTCATTTCAAGCCTAAGGAGTAAGTTGTTACTGTTCGTTTTTGTTGCTGGTGAACTTAATATTAGATCAGGCAATGACAATAATTATGATACAAGTTATTAGCGAGCTAAAATAAATAAATAATAATATTAGCGAGCAGTAGGCTAGCTCGGGGCGTCTAGATTTCTAGGCTAATCGCGTGCAGAGGCGATTTGACAGACAACGGCTGCGCCCGCCCTCCACCCAATCCAGCCCTTCCAGACTCAAGTACAGAAAATCTTCTGTACAGAGATGGCCTGTCAGGCTAGCCAGCTAGCCTACGCTAGTTGGCATCCGTTAGTGTTTACAAAATCGATTGTAAACAAACAATATGTGGCTGTTTGCAAATGTTGTTTTAACCACTTTTTTGTCATTTGTAGTCATACACACTGGTAAGGTGTCTGTTGATGTTTCATACTTTGTGGTGACATTTGGAGCATGTTAAGATAGGCCTAATACAGTTCAAAATTCTGCCCCCATGGTGTAGTTGTCAGTGCTAATTCTCTGTTCAAGGAAACCGATGAGTTGGACCAAAATTTCTTGTGTCTTCAGCAGGCTACTCGCTAGTATCAAGTAGCTTAAAGCAATATACCGGAGTAAGTTTAAGCATAGCCCTGCTGCATGAGCCTTCTAACAGCACTATATTTCGCATGAAATGAAAGATTTTCGAACAGGACACACCTAACGTGAATGCGAAACACTTTACATTGGGTCAATGTAACCTCAGCTCTTACCTTCGGTTTCCAACAGTCAGGTCCCACTGATTCAGTGTAAAGTGCCTGTTCGCTTCTGTGTTTGCGTTCGGTCTGTGCTGCACCAAATTATTTTGTTCCACTCGCTAACTAGCGCATTTAGCAAGCTCTTTCAACAGGGCTATGTTTGAATTCACTCCGGTAGGCCTACTCTCCTTTCAGGCAATAATCCAGAGTGATTCAATCCATCTTGGTCTGCGTTGCACAAAATTCAGTCGTTGTCGTGGCTATCAATAGCACTTAACACTGTAAAACAGCAGAGCTACGTGCTGATTCACTCTGGATAATTCCTTTAAGCAGTAGAGCTCTTCTTGAAATTTGACTTAAATAGTACAAGTGGGGCTGTAAAAATGCACTGGGGTGTCTATAATGAAATAGAACACTTGGGCTAACCCTAGTCCAAAATTTTTTAAAGATTGGTCCTGTCTCGGCTATTTGGCTAATTTAGAATGGTAGAATCCCCCATTTGCTTCAGAATTGCTTTAAACCAGTTTTCAAGAGGTTAGTGGTGTCTATTGACACTATTGAAGTATTATCCAGTTTTATTTACCATTATGTGGAAAGATTAAGAGCAAGTTAAAATCACTATGCCGAAACATAGTTCAATAATGTTCAAAATACCACATGAAACATGACAGAAACAGTATTTCGCTACGATGCGTGTTTTGGAACATCATAGGACAGCGCTGGGCACTGGGTTTTTAAAAAAACCCTGGCTTTTTAAGTATGTTTTGGACATTATTAGGCATGCACTTAGCAAGCCTTTCTGAAGCATACAGGGGGGATTCTAAATGAGCCAATCGCTGAGACAGGACCAATCATCAAAATTTTAGTGTTGATTGTTCTATTTCATCCTAGACACCCCAGAAAAAGGGGATGGAATTGGGGAACTCTAATTTTCCTTTAATTCTTTTTTTCTCATGAAATCACCATCTGATTCTGATTCAATAGGCTATAATGTTTAGTAAACTGTGGTTGATAGATGGATGTGGCTAATATACCAGTACATAGTCAATACAAAATTACTATTCAATACATTAGTATTTAAAATCACTGTTCAAGTAGCCTACTGACTGATAAATACATTGTGATGCTTTGCTTATAGCCATGGATTCCAAACAACTCATATTCCTGATAGCAGTGACAGTAATCTCTGGTAAGAATCATGGGACCTGTATGCTTTTATGACACATAACCTGTAAATGTCATGCATTCCCTGAATACAAACGTGTAAAACCCTACATGTAAACGGGGCCTCAGATAAATGAATGCAACATCTAACAAAGCACCTGAAAGAATTAGGGGTCCCTGGCTTAATACAGTTTGAGAACTGGTCCCTGGTCTAGCTGATATCAATGCCTTACTTGCCCTACGCTCAGAACACTGCCCTGTAATTTCATGTAATCTCCACAATCACACAAGCTTTTAACCAAGCAGCCCCTACATGACCACTATATTATCTGAGATATTAGATGTAAATGTAGCTAGTGCAATGCTCCCTTTGTGACAGAAAACCAGCTTACATTGATAACGGGTCAAGTTAGACCTAACATTATGTTGCATCATTTTGCACTGGCCTGTACACCTTTCCAACCTACATTTGTCACACAATAATCCATCCAGTTTTTCTTAGCCTACTTCTACTTTTACTTTCATTACTTAAGTACAACTAATTATAGATTACTTCTCATACTTAAGTACAGTAAAGACAAGATACATTTATACTTTTACTTGCGTAACATGCTAGCAGGTGACTTGTACTTCTACCAGATCTGCCTGCATAACACTGTGTCCTTTGTTGTTCCCAGATATTACCACCAAAGGTGACGATGGTTGTGTCTTCCCTTTCGTGTATAAGGGCAAGCAGTACACACAGTGTACCAGTGTAGACAATAATGGGCCATGGTGTGCAATCACAAGCACTTTTGCCACTGATGGGAAATGGAAAAACTGTGGGGGTGGCACTGGTAAGAGACTGATTTATACAGTATTTGTCAGCTTTTCAGGGTTTTATCAAAATGTTGTTATAAGCCTAAATGGTGCACATTCCACGAAATGCAGTGAAAAATGCGGTCCTTCTCAAGTAACCTATTGGCCGGACAACTGTTACTTTGCAAAATGTAATAGAAAAAGGTAGAACATTGTCAATCAAGGACTTTTCATAGTGAAATGTAGGCTTTCTGAAAACTACTATATGTTCAAGGATATGCACTAAACACGTGGTTTGGCCTTCTTCTGTATGGCTATGTCAAAAATCATTGGTATTTATCAGTTGTACTATTATAGACTAGACGCATTTTCAGAAAAAGTCCCTCTATTGGGGTTCTAGAAGCATTTTTTAGTAAAAGTTGTGAACAGGTCTTTTAACCTAATTAAGGTGTGCTGAATTCAACTAACCCTGTTCACAAGCTGAATTTTGAGGTTTTGACTATCTAATTTTCAAAAACAAAATGGCTGCCGAATTTAGCGATTTCTAGCACTGTGTTTTAGCAAGAACTGCTATTCCATTCAAATAAATGCACATTTATGACATATTTGTTTCTCACTATGTTCCTTAAGCATTAGATCAAAGATAAAAGATGATATTTACAAAATAAAATCCCAAAAGCTAGCATTATGCTAATCATGCTAATCGTTATTTAATATTTTCTATTAAGATGTTATACAGGGCAGGAAAAGTAGCCTTATTTAATGATGGAGAAATTGCATTTCTAAGCTGTAATATGCTAATAAACCACCATTCTTTCCTACACACACACACACACACACACACACACACACACACACACACACACACACACATATATATATATATATATATATACTCTTCAAGTCTCCATACCATTTCAGAGGGTGCAGGAAGCTCTGGTGTGGGACAATGGGCATTCCTCCATACCATTGTTTGATAGTGCACTCTCATTAAATGGAAACAGAGCACATCACTTGTTGGGGGCATGGCCTGTGGTTTCCCCATCTTCAAGAAATGTCAAGCTGCATCAACAGAGTCTGTTTTGTGAACATTGTAAATTCTGCAGACAAATGTTTCTAAAGATTTGATGGTTTCTTCTGTGAGTTCACCAATGCCCACATTCTTCAACAGTGCATGGTGGTCTTTGAAGATATTCCATGATGACCGCTTGGTGTGTTTAGCGATGTAAGAGGTGGTGTCACACCCAGTTAATGCATGAAATGCTAGCAAGGATCCTGCTGAGCATTTTGGTAGTTTGTTGAAAACAACATCAATGGGTATATACCGTCAGTTCTTGGATGTGCCTGACATCATCTAGAGGTGCTTACACTGCATATGCTGAAAGTGGGATACCAGAAGCATGAGAACATCTGTGTCCCTGGAAGAAACAACAATTGTCATAAACTGGCAGTGGATGGCATGCAGCACCAATTTTGTGTTTGCTTATATGTGGATTTCAGAGCTACCAAATCAGTGGTACTCTTTGACGACCTGACCTCACGTTCCTCTCTGAAACCCCCTGCAACTACAATTTCTTTATCCTCAGGTGCCTGCAAACACAGTTCCTCAGACAATAAATGTGCAAGATCTGCTTTGTTGTCAGCCAGAGAAAGGAAATTTGACTAGTTAATTGGAAGAGATACTTCATGGCCTTCCACAACACGTCTGACTGGCCTTGTTGCTTTACTGCGCTGTGTTCTGGTTGTACCCTTGATTGTTTCTTGCATCAGCTCCAGGTCGCAAAAAAGGAGGGAACAGATATTCACGTAGTGTTCCTGAATGTCGCAAACGCCTTTGGCTCAGTCCCTCACAAACTCCTGTGGACAGCCTTTGACTACTTCAGAGTCCCAACAGCTCTCACAGCCCTCGTCAAGGCCTACTTCCAGGGCGTCCAACTCGGCATGACAACAGCAGAGCACACGAAAGCTTGGCAATACCTGGAAGTGGGAATTTTGGCCAGCTGCGCCATCTCCCTGCTGTCCTTCACCCTGGCCATGGAGGTCATCATTCGGGCCTCTAGATCAGTTTCTCAAACTTTTTCAGACTGAAGACCACTTTTCCCAAATAATGTTTCTCTAGGACCACCTGCCCTACCAGTGGTCCCCGGACCACACTTTGAGAACCACTGCTCTAGATGGACGGTAGGCGGACAGCTAATAAAACCTGGGCTGAGGCTGCCACCGGTCAGCCTACATGGATGGCCTCACAACTCTCACCACGACCAAGGTTTGTACTATACGGCTTTAAAAAAGCTCCAGGAAAACATCGAGCGGGCCTGCATGAAGATCAAGCCGAGCAAGTCCAGAAGCATCTCCATCATCAAGGGGAAGCTAGCAGACCACCGCATCCACATTGGCAAGGAACCCATCCCAACTGTCTCAGAGAAGCCCGTGAAAAGCCTAGGTCATTGGTATGATGTCTTCCTGAAGGACAAAGAGCAAGTAGAGCAGCTCAGGATAGAAGTAGCCCACGGCCTGGAGAACATCGACAGAACCTTGCTTCCTGGCAAGCTGAAGCTCTGGTGCATGCTCTATGGACTACTTCCACGTGTCCTATGGCCACTAACCTTCTATGAAGTGCCGCTGACAAAGATGGAGAAGCTGGAGAGGTTGGTCAGCTCATATATAAGGAAGTGGCTTGGCCCTCCTAGGTGCCTTCACAGTATTGGATATTACAACTGCCCATTTCCAGTCTGATGAGGAGTACAAGTGCGCCAGGCTGGAGATGATGCTACTGGATTTGAGGGATCAAGTTGTAGCCCAAACTGCCCTCATCCTGGCCACGGGGAGGATGTGGACCCCATCAGCTGCAACTGAGCAAGCAAAGGCAGCACTCATACACAAGGACATCCTGGGCCGAGTGCAAGAGGGGAGGAGTGGCCTTGGACTTGGGACCAGCATACCAGTGTGGAGCAAGGCCTCTCCATTCCAGAGCCGCAAGCTGATGGTCCAGGAGGTACGTCAGGATGAGAAAGCAGGATGTGCCCAAGCTGTGGAGCAGGCAATGCAGAGGCAGTGGATGACTTGGGAAGGAGTGGAGAAGAGGAAGATCTCCTGGAAAGAGCTGTGGGAGATGTTGGCATTCAGGGCAAGCTTTACCATCAGAGTGGCTTATGATGTCCTGCCTTCGCCTGCAAACTTAAGCCAGTGGTATGCTGAAGACCCCATGTGCCCTCTTTGCCCAAGTCCAGCAACACTGAAGCACATCTTGGTTGGATGCAAAGCTAGCCTCACCCAAGGCAGTTGCACCTGGCGGCATAACCAGGTGTTAAGGTGTCTAGCGGCAGTGTTGGAAACTCGGTGGACATCTGTGAATGCCCTTCCTCCCCCTTCAGACCAGTGGCAACTAACACCATTCGTTCAGGAGGGCGAGGGCCAAGCCAATCGCATCACCATAACAGCAGACAATGGTCAGTTGGACAGACCTGCTGAAAAGGGAAGCGAGTGGCTGTGGATAAAGAGAAAAGACTGTATGTGCCTTCAAGTCATGTGATGGGACCTAGGGAGTGAACCTGGGATGCTGGGATTCACTGCTGAATCCTCTGGAGGTGTTGTGGGCTCATCAGCGAAACACTCAGGAAGGAGGGCGCCCACTTGACAACCCAAAGGGTGTATCACTCAATTGACCACCCACGGAGTCTCAGCAGTGCCTCAAGTTTGATTCAAGGGATAACAACATCAAGTCCTTTACAACAGATCTAAGACTTGTCTGAATATTTAAAGTTATAGAAAATGATGACCATTAGCGTTGTACGGTAACTTTATCTGTACCCGAAGGTAGATTTGGTATTATTAGCATAATATTAGCATTTAAAAAAAATAAATAAATAATTAATTAATTAATTAATTATAGCTACCATCTTTGATCTATTGCTCAATGAGATTTATGAGAAACTTTCATGTAAATAATGTCCATTTATCTCCATGAAATAATTTCTTGCTAAAATACAGTGCGGAAAATCTGAAATTTTATTAGTGATAAAACTGCATTAGGCTATGCCTGGTAAATCAGTAGCCTAATTGAAAAAACAAACAAATAAGAAAACAAGTATACTTACTGTTAATGATATCATCTTAATACAGAGTATTCCTGAAACATTTTAATCACTTCTCTTGAGTTTTTAAACATAGGTTCTAACATCTTAATAGAAAATATTAAATAACGATTAGCATAATTAGCATAATGCTAGCTTTTTGGATTTTATTTTGTAAATATCATCTTGTACCTTTGATATAATGCTTAAGGAACATAGTGAGAAACAAACATGTCATAAATGTGCATTTATTTGCATGGAATAGCAGTTCTTGCTAAAACACAGTGCTAGAAATCGCTAAATTCGGCAGCCATTTTGTTTTTGCAAATTAGATAGTCAAAACCTCAAAATTCAGCTTGTGAACAGGGTTAGTTGAATTCAGCACACCTTAATTAGGTTAAATAGACCTGTTCACAACTTTTACTAAAAAATGCTTCTAGGATGCACATTTATCAA